>SMSQ01020253.1:0-11661 GCA_019453375.1 Ctenoplectra terminalis | reverse complement strand
GAAATTAGTCCCACTTACAGTCAATGGAACAGGGGTCCCTACAATTTATTTAAGTGGCAGCGTTTTCTCAGGGAAAATACTTTGCTCGCGGTTAATCCAGGTCTGGGAATTCTATTCTGTTATCTGTCAGCAGTTTCTAAATGGGTTTCTCTGAAATTAACGACTGTTCATCCAGTTCCTTCGTGTTGGCTATAACTGGCTTAAAAATTTAAATATTCCATTAATATTCCATTAATATTCCGATAATCAAATTTTCCATCAATCAACGTTCCGATGATCAAGGTTCCGCGAGATGTATCGCATTCCTTTCCCTTTTCCTAACTTCTGCTCACGAAGAAGGGAGGTACAGCAATTCGTTCAGGGTCTGGACAGTGCGGTAGGTGCCTTCGCGAAGGCGAAACCAATTTTCCACGAGGCGCGATCACGTCGCTCATTGTTTTTGTCGTTTACTTGCTCTTCTTGTTGCACTGGTTGTGGAGCAAGCATCCACGGTCCACGAACGACGGGGGATGACGCGGGCAACAGGGAGAGGAAGGGAAGAAGTTTTAAGGAGCGAACGAAACGGAGTCCCGGTGATGGGCTCTCCGGGGATCTCTTTAAAGTGCCGCGGCCTTTCGATAATTAGAGGGCAGCCATTGTTACACCGGGCTTCGAGGAGTGCTGGGGACCAAGTGAGAAAGGAACGAAAAGAGGGTGGGGACGATGGAAGAGGACCAGAGGTTCGCAGACGGCGAAACGAGCACGCTCTTTCCATCTTTTTTCTTCCTTTATTTCTTTCGTTCTCTCTTTCCCGTTCGTCGGCGCTCGCGAAGCCTGTCCATGCAAAAAAAAAAAAGGTCGCCCCTGCCCACGGAAATACGTGATTTTAAGGGCCGCCACGCGATACCACGCCGACCGAAATTAAAGAAAGATCGTGAGAACCTGGGGAAACTGAGAATTTACGCGACCATGCCAATTGATGGTTAGCCTCTCGGTGCTAATTTCGTTTCATCGTTGGGGCCTTACATCCGGGAAATTGATTGTGACGCGTGACGTTGATGGGAGATTTTTTATATTTTGTTTTCTCCAAAAATGTGGAATAAATATGGAGTAATGAAATAAATATGGAATAATGGAATAGATATGGAGTAATGAAATAAATATGGAATAATGGAATAAGTATAGAATAATAAATATAGAAATAGTGTTATAGGAATAAATATAGAATAAGTAAACTCCCAAACTGGAAAAACTATAGTAACAATCTATTTTCATAAGGATTCTTTGCTTTATAATGCATCGTTAAATTTTTATCAGAGACACATATACCAACATTTACAAAACTTAAAACGGACCTAACTAAAATTAGTTCTTTTTCACTCATTTTTACCTCCATCCATAGAAAAGCTTCTCCGTAATAAATAACACAGTGAACAGATTAACTTTAATATCTATAATATTCAGCATACCACTAAAAACAGCTGAGAATACCTTATAATCTATACGAAATCGAGTCACCTTAACTAAAAAAAAGGAAACCTACTATTTTTAATAATGATACAAAAAAAAATATAATAAAATTATCCGTTCAATTTTATCATCCATGAATATTCCGTGTTTTAAAATCCTCGTCGTGGATAGAATTTAGAAGACAAAAAGAACATTCCTCCTCTGCGATTAGTAATTTTATTAGAAAGTCAAAGGGTTAAGAACGAAACTTACCCGAGCAACAAGCGGCCGATCTCCTTCATCCTTGCAAAATCGAGCTACAAGAGGCTGGCGTTTCTCATGGTAGAGCTGAAAAACCGGCAACCAGTCGCGAAAGAGGATCCTTCTCGATCAAGCAGTGGCTTCCTTCTTCCCGATCGTCGTCCCACGATGGATCACACGATCGAGTAATTAGTACGTTCTCGGTTTTCATAAATCATCGGGGACCGCCCGATAAAACCGGCGACGCTTTCTCCGCAGCGAAAGAATGCAGTCGATCGAGTCGGGCACGCGATTTTTCGGTGGTCTCTTAGTCTTCGGATGAAGCGGTGGCGATGGTTAAATGGCGAAAGGAATTGGTATTTGATAATGATACCTTCTTTGAACTGTGTCCAAAATCGTGGCTGACGAATCGTTTTGGTAGGATACGTGAGCAAATTTTTAGCAGTTTCTTTCTTACGATCGATCTAATTGTTCTTAATGCAGCTCTGAAGAAATGATTCAGAGTATCATCGTGTAGAAAACGCGAGATTGCTCGCTGTTAATGTTTTTTGATGAACTGATTGATCGAGTTTTGAGAATTACAAAATAGAACTGGTTTCTTTTAATTGGTTGTGAAATTGGTTTAAAAGGGCCGTTCATTTCATGGTCGATGGAATTTTTGTAGCTCTGTTTGAAATTACTTTTGTAGGGATCGTTAGCAAATTTTAGAGATTTTAGAGATTTTAGAGATTTTAGAGATTTTAGAGATTTTAGAGAATTTATTATCTAGAGATTTTAATATCGAAAAAATGGTCTTAGCTTCTCTAAATGCTCACAAAATTGTGTAAATATCTTGCAGATATTATCGATAGTCTTTGGAAAATTCTAACATATATGAATCAATATTTCGAATATTTTTAAAATTATGTTAAAAGAGTCACTAA
Organism: Ctenoplectra terminalis; assembly: GCA_019453375.1. Classification (NCBI taxonomy): domain Eukaryota; kingdom Metazoa; phylum Arthropoda; class Insecta; order Hymenoptera; family Apidae; genus Ctenoplectra; species Ctenoplectra terminalis. The sequence goes on along the minus strand of SMSQ01020253.1, from coordinate 9,049 downwards.
ACGCACAATTAATTTTTAAAGTTTGTCAGATTCATTATTCACACATTCTTGTTTCCAAATTTTTTTTAAAACACTCTCTGAGCATACGATCGATCTTCTCAAAGATTTTAAAAAACGTAAATAAATGCTTTTTCTCTTAAATTTTTTTTTATTTTTTTTTTCAACTCATCAAGAATCTGATCGTATGATCCATATTCAAGAAATTCAACCCTCGAAGATAGTTTTGTTCCTTTAATCTTTGGAGTACTTAAAATTGCTCGAAAGAAGTCGCTGATCACCTTTCAAACAGCTTAACATTAAAAGGCCTCGGTTTCTTTCCTTTGAATCGTCCTTAAAATCACCGTGAAAAAGCCACCAAGCGCCTGATCGATGTTCGAGAGATTTAAGCGACGTTCAAGGATGTAAGCTCCTCTTCTTTTGTCTTCCTTAAAAGTGTACTACACCAGCCACTGACCGCGCAATAAACATTTCAAGGATCTAACATTAAAATACATGAGTTTCTTGCTTTTAATTGCCTCGCTTCGAGGAAGAAACAATTGAACCCGATCTAATCGACTTTGAAAGACGCCTGAATCTCTTTGCTTTAATTACTTCTAGAGCTGCTTCCTGGAAATCGGTCATCAGGTGATTGACTTTGAAATCGTTCCAGTCACTCAGATTCTAATTTAATGTCTACACTATTTTCTTTTATCAAATCGTTTCCTCTTTTAATTTAAATCTGGAAAAATTTAATATTCGGTATTTAATTTAAAATCCACAAATCTCTCGTTTCAATAATTCTAAAATTGGTTAAAAATCTATTTAAATAAAAAATCTTTTAACTTATCTCTGAAATTATTTAAAAATTCTAGTTGCGAGCTCTCAATTATTTTCAAAACTCTTTCCAGGGTATTGCCAACAAACAAGAGATTAGAATCGGCTCTAGATGAACTTAATTATCGTTAAATTCCTATTTCTTTCGCGCAATTATCCTCGTAACCACCTCCGCGGCGTAAGAAACCGCTCGAAACACGCGATGCTCTCGTTTAAAACCGATCGAATGAAAACCACCGAACACCAAATCAAGCGTTTCCCGTTAATTGATGCCCGATTCGATCCCGAAGCGTGAGTCACGAGATAAATCGTGCTGACTTTTCGAGTAACCGGTGGTTACAAGCCAACAGCCACGCGATTACTACAATCCACCGAGGTTCCTCTTCTCTTGTTTTTCTCCTGTTTCCAATAAGGATAAGAGGGAACGTATAAATAGCCGTTTCGTTTTGCAGACGTGACAATTTGAGACATTGAAACACCGTGACGATCCGCAAGTTCTAGACCCTTCTTTGCGATATCATTATCTAGAATCAAGCTGTTTGATCCGGGAATAGCTTCATTATTTCTCCACCTTTTTCTCGTGCAATTGTTAAAGACCGGCATTGGATATTGTCGATTTGCATCTTAAAGTGTGACCACGTTTCGCGAAATTATTTTTTCTTTGACGTCATGGACAGTGGTTTTAAAGCCACAATCATTGTGGAATTTTATGGATCGTTCGGGCTGTTATTATCTTGTTTTTGTTCATTTAAGTTTCTTTGGTTCGTCGGTTTGCCTTTCGTTGATCTCGTTCAATGCAACTTCGAAGGCAAAGGTGTAAGTCGGGATTAGATGTATCAAAGTCTCCGTTTTTTAGCTGTTACGCTTGCTAGTGACGGTAATTACCGTTAATAACCGGGTAATAGGACATTTTGGTTTAATTTATAGTTTATACAATTATATGATTACAAGCTTTCAATCGGCAATTATTCTTATTTTTCTCACTCCAGAATCCATCTTCTAAAAATTCGGAATCACAGTGATTATTTCACTTCGCTCGACCTTCCTATCGTCTCGGAATAATTATTCCTTATTCCCCGACCCTCCGAGGGTTCCTTTCATTTCACTTTCTCCGCCACTTTCCTCCGTCGATTCAACACACAGAATGGCACGCAAAAATTCACTTGCACTCACTGTACGCCAACAATTTAATTATCAACCGAAGCACTCTGTTAACGATCGCCACCGAACCAACAATTTTCTCGAACAACCTCCAACATCCCCCAAAACCCATCGAACGGTCTTCAATCCGCGATCGTCCGTTTCAATTAGCCATCACTTTCACTCCTCCATAATTGATCCGTAGAATGTTACCGTCGACGATCGTCGAAATACGCGCAAGAGGCCTCGTTTGTACCAACGTTCCCCGTGAGAAATTAACGAACGAGGAGCTCGCGTCAGAGATCAGACGGAGTTCGTCCCAAGTCGGCCGGATGATAATTGGTCCGGCTCGGCAGCCACCGTTTCTTTGATAACAGGTTCTCCGGTTTCGGTGTTCGCTGTATTCCGGCTTGCGTATCGCGCATGCGTTCGTCCTTTCGCGTCTCATCCACGGCGAGGAGGTCGTAAAGATAATGCCCACATGCCAGCCAGCAAACAGAGACCAGAATGGAAAATTTATCCGGGCCTCTCTGTGTTCGAACCAGCGATCGTTCGCGACGATTAATTCGTTAATTTGGTTGGGTGGCTGCGTTTGATCGACCGACGGCATCATGGGGGCCATGAAACGCCACCCCCTTTGAACCTCTTGACAAACCGCATCCCAAACTACCACCATCATCGTCGCTCGTACACTTTGCCTTTTGAAACGGTCTCATCGGGTCCTTGGTCCCGTTGAAACGCGATTAGCTCGGTTCACGTGATCTCGTTTATTTGCGCGTGAGATCGTTTATCGCGAAGAATTCGCGTTTAACGCGCCGCGATTCAATTTCGTCGGGCCAATCGCGGTAGTCAGAGCGGCCCTCTGTTTTTGTTTTTAACAGCCAGAGGATGGAGGAGAATGTTTCGCTTATTAAGCCTGCTCCCGGCTGGGGTCAACGGAGGTTTCTTTTGGGAGAGTTAGAAATGGTTTGAGTTTTGTTGGTTCGGATAAGTGTGTTTTTGTTTTGGTTTATGTTTTGGATTGAGAGTCTTTAGAGCGCAATTTTTGGAGGGTTTGGAAATTTTTTTTTTTGTAGGTTCGAAGAGGTCAGGGAGTGTAATTGAGTTTTATAAGGGGTTTGTGGAGAGCTAGAGTGTATTTAATGTTTTTGGGGGGTGGTATAAGGGATGAACATCGTTGAATGTTAATGTTTTATAATACTTTTAATTTTTTATTTTGTTAGGTTTTTTATTTCATTCGGTTTAGTATTTATAATGAAAACTAGGAATCTATCTTCTTTTTTTCGATATATCATAAAAGTCATTAATATTCATTCCTCTCCCGCCGTATTTCACGAAGTGAACCGTAAAACAGAGTTCAATTCTTCTCTGTGGTCATCAATCACACGTATCAAACCCTATAATGCTCACGTTACGTTCGATTTGTAAGTTGACTTTTCTGAAATTTAATTAACATTCAGAAATCGAAGTAGACACGCAAATTGGCAGGTACGTGGACAAAATACGCGTTTAATCTCGTATAAATCAAACGATACGCGGCACGACCGTGTAATTAGCGGCTCATTAACGATGTTAATTTATCGGCCTATTTGTCGCAAAGCGACTCGATACCAGTTGCTTCATAGTTTCTTGCGAACCGATTCGAACGAAACAGATTTCGTTCTTCTGATTCGGACACGTGTTCCACCGCCACGATTTCGTTATGCAAAGCAATTTACGAAACTCCAGTTTTAACTTCTTTTCACCGGCGCGTCTCCATTATTATATATATTATTATTATATATATTCTTTATAATCTTCATAAATTTAACAAAAATTATTATATATAATCTTCATAAATATCTAAATAACGAAATACGTAACTTATAAATTACACCATAATATAACTTTAATTCTCCTATTACAATTTTTCTTTTTTAAAAAATATTACATTTAATATTATAATTACATTTAACCTCGGTAAATTATTACATTCGCACCATTCAATAATTTCTGTTTTTCCAACAACCTACCCCTAAGTATTTTAATCACTCATTCCTAAATTGACCCATAAAAATATTCAACCGCGTAAAAAATTAATTTCTCTGCAAAATGCAATCGTCACATTTCCCTCCACCTATCTATACAATTATCTTACCGTTCCAACCCTTCGAACATACACCCAAACGAAACTATCTTCTGACCAACACGATTTCCTAAAAAATCTCTCCATTACTATACCTCAGACCCACAATCAAGAGTCTCTAAATACCATCTCTCAATTCTCGAACAATCTAGAAGCCATTTGCTCTTCAAACTGGCTCGTTAAAAAATTTACTCCACACTCGTTCCCCTTTACGCATAAACGAAAGGAGGAAGCCACCTTTTTCGCGGTGACGATTTCGAAAAGGAGACTCGTCTCGTACAGGACGATCGCGGCTCGCTCTGCTTGAGTTTTAAGCGACGGTTCCCTCGTTCCAAATATCCGAGCTTTTACGGTCCATAAAGGAACGAGGGCTGCTTTTAGTGGCTATTACACGGATCCCCGGGTCGGCGCAACATTTATGGCTCATGCACCGTGTGCGGCAGTCGTTAAAACACATTTCGTGGCCCATGCGAGAGGCTGGATGCAAGTTCTGTTTACGTTCACGATTAGACGCACGACATTACTCTGGTGTTCACCTTTTTCCACGATCATCGCAGCGGATACATCCGCGTCTAGGAGGCGGACGTGAGCGAAGACACTCCAGAGGAATGTTTTATGGCGGTTGAACACGTTGACCATCCGTGGAACTTGTTTTGGTAAATACACAAGGGTTTTCTCTTTTTTTTTTTTCTTTCTTTTTTCTTTTTTTCTTTTTGTTTCAGCATTGTGAAGATCTTGGTAGTTCGTTTATTTTTGTTTGTTTTTGTGGAAAGAGGTACACGGGGTAATCCCGTGCACTAATAAACTGTTTTGAGTTTCACAGGACTATTGTGAAAACATATTTATTTACTTAGTTATTTTGGAAAAAAGGATTTATTTGTTTAGTTAATTTGGTTGGTTTTAGAATGAAAATATTTTTTAGTCGACGAAGATACACAGTTTAATTAACCCATTCATGGTGTCATGCATTGCCAAGACGAGTATACTCGTCCTACTTTAAATATGTTATAACACGCAGGCTTTCGAATTAGCAAATTTTTTGTGGCCACAAACATAAATATGGAAATGTAGAAAACTTGAAAAAATACTAGAAATAAAATTTTTTACAAAAATTATACTTTATTTCTTATTTAAAGAGAATGATCTTTTACAAATTTAAATTAAGCAAAAATCAACTGGCAATGGGAATGACTTCATATAATTTAGGCTTGCCAGCGAATGGGTTAAAAACTGAATCTCTGAAGAAAATTACGGCGCCATAGCGGCGCCAATGAAGTGCGAAGGGTTAATGTCGTTAGGACCTTTTACGTTGAAAGTTTAACACCAAGTTTGTATCGATTCAATCGTTTTGATTGGTGTGATTGAAATACAGATTTCTTCTAATATTACCTTGCTTTACCTAAAACCAACAGATTTTTATCGACGGAAACAAACGGAAATTTATTTAGCAAATTTTTCGTAAACAAATTTCATTTTCTATTTTTCCGCACCCACGCTTGTTAATCTTAATCTCCGCTGGATTTAGGTGCCGTAGATAGTTAAGTTTTAGTTACAGAAGGTGAAAGTTGTCGATAAAGCTACGCTGTGTTCGTTACTCAAAATTTTACTAATCGTAGCTAAGTTATTCTCGTTTTCTCTTCTTGAATCTCAGATTTATCTTTCCCAGCGTCGACGTGTAATTAAGTATCACCCTGTATAACGATTTGACTCTTCGGTACCCGATCGATGTATATACAAGAGGCATACGAGGGCACGGGAAATATATTGCCCTGTCGGCTCTTTCAGAAGAGTTTCGCGTAGGCGCACAGGTCCGTTCAAGGCAGGGATCGTTTAAAAGGGGATCCACGACTTATTAGGCACCGACATAGGCTCAATTCGCGGCCTCTATTAATACGTGTTGGCCGATTTACTTTTCCGCGTGTTTACACCCTACTTGCTTCGCTCGTTTTTCGCGATCTACTCGATTTCCTGTCGCTCGGTTAATTGAATCGCGAATGTACACCAGCGCGCAATTTGCATCCTAATATTGTATTTCCTTATCGAGATTAGACACGCGGTTTAACTGCAATTCGAAAGCTTGCGAAGTAAAAATATGTACGCAAAATTCTTACAGAATCTTTTAAAACTACCAGAACGGTCAGATGACCGAATTTTATAAACTTTTAAGGACGCGTTTACCGAGTATCTTCTGCAAAATGTAATTTTCTGTAAAATATATGGTCAAAGATTTGGATTTCTCGAGTTACGTATTTTTTAAAATATGGATTATTATAAATTCTTTGGTACAAAGGTAGATGAATAATAGATAAGGTATGCTTTAAAATAGAAAATAGAAATAGAAAAATAGAAAATAGAAAAAACAGAAAATAGAAAAATAGAAAATAGAAAACACAGAAAATAGAAAAATAGAAAATAGAAAAAACAGAAAATAGAAAAATAGAAATTTTAAAATAGAAAAGGTATGCTTTAATCGTCGGTAGTTTTAGTATTAAAGTGATATTTAATATTATAATTTAGTAATTTAGTATTATAGCTCATCGTATCAGGCAACTTTCCTCCGATTCAATTTTTTAAATCAAAGCGTCGTTGTTTAATCACAAAGTGGAATTTTGTACGCGAAATTCCAAAATTCGGAGAATTAAGCCGAAGAATTTGATTTTAACGATCCGAATACCGATCAGCCGAGAAGCTGCACGGAATCACCAACTCGAGACCGATCTCATCGACGTGCTTTCACGCATCGGCCATCAGGGTCTATGAATATTAATCAGCAAAGATGCCGAACGAAAAATCATCGACCCAACCAGTACGGTATTCCCGGTTGAAATCGGATACTAACCGAACCACGACCAGTTGTTTCATATATTCCGGTCTAAATCAGCTTCCTGTTGCTCAGAGAATAGGTGTTTGTTACCTAACCTCTTATCGCAGCGCGTTAAGAAGTCCTTTTTCTCAGAATGACCTCCGTTTGCTTTATATCATCAATTACATTTATACATATTCGCGATACAGATGAAGTATCACAAATTTCAGCGATAATATTTCAGATAATGAAATTCTTCTTACTTGTTTTAATTTTTCTTTTTTCTTTTTCTTTCTCTCTACTTCGCCGTTTCGCTTTATAAAGGAATCATTACCCGGGCACAATTAACCTCGCGTATAATTAGCTGATAAATTTCGCGTTAATTGCCGACCATTATGGCCGCTCGAGATTAATCGTCCGCGATCGCTTGATATTTAAATTAAAAGCAATCTCCCGCCGTTCGTGCGAGCAGCTCGCTTTTGCGGAGTTCTCACCAAGCCTTTTCTTCCTCCTCGTGATTCCTCTTTTTCTTCAAGCTCTGAAGAGGTTCTCGAGTCGCAAAACGAATCGTTTTATAAATAATCAGAAAATTAAAAGAAAAAACATTCGATTATTTCTTAATATGATTTCCATTTTTACTATTTTTTCTTTTTCTCGTTATAGCGGTCATTATAGTGGTACCATTGTGGAAACATATCGGTACTCGTTCGAATTAAGTTATACAAAAATAAATTTAGTATTAATTTATTTACTATTTTACTGTAAATAGCTGAAAATAATTAGAATAAAATTCTAAAGTTAGGGTTAAATGTTACGGAACAGATTTCTTATGACTTTACGTTTCGATATACGATTTCTTCGAAGTTCCATTGATAGAAACTTAAATCGGTGGAATAAGTTAAATACGAAACGTGTAACTCGATAATGAATGATAATGAAACACGAAAATGAAGGAACGCGATGCAGTTCTTTACTCACAATAGACCATAAATCAACGAACAGTTGGCCAGAATAGATTAGATCGTGAATCACGGTTCGCGTATATTGATAGAAACGTATCATTACATTTTGTAAAACGTTTACACAGAGTGACTCACGTTGAACGAATTTCCACCGAGATATCGATCTAATTATCCGTCGATTTCCATTCGAATATGAAACAGTGTATCGTTCTGGATGTTGGAGCAACGTTGGTGGCATTTCAGTGGCGTTGCAAATCTTATCGTTATTAAGTTCCACTGTTCTTAATTTATTAGAAGGAAACAACGTTTCGGGTAATAGTAACAAATATATTATTGAATTGAAAAACGGTCTCAAAACACTCGCATGAGGCCCTTTTTACGTCCAAGTGGAATCATAACATGTTAAATAAAATTATAAACGAGTTCAGTCGTTTAAAATTACTATTGAGAATTATATGAAAATTAAATTAATATTTGAGAGTCCGTAAAAAAATTTCTTATTGGTAGTTTTAGTAACTATAAAGAGTCTATTTGTTAAATTCTAACGATTAGGTTCGATAATTGATTTAAAACATTGTTTTAAATATGCAGAAAAATGAATAGGAAAGAGTTTTAATACTATTTTTAAATTATGCGGAAAAATTTTATCGAATTATCGAGTCGCTTTAGTGCATATAAATTTTATTGACTTAAGTACGTACGAAGTGGTGACACACGGATAAAATTGGATAATTTATTGTTCCTACTGCAAAGAGAAAACGCGTTAATCAATGTATTAACGATTACGAGAAGGAATAAATAATATCGATAGTAGTTTTATAGGGAATAACGTTTAAAATTTATAGCAGCAAAAGGACAGTTTTTATTTTGCTAAAGTAATACTTTTCTTTTTCTACGGGATCCTTATTTATTTAAGAAATTAAAAACTACCGAGCAACGAAATATATTTTCAGAAAACTTTACGATTTTATATCCGGTTATTATTTTAAATTTTATTTAACGCGCAGAAGATTGAATACTAATTATAATACCTTTAATAAAATAATAATTTTAGAACTGACTTAACAAAAAATGTTTAACACTAGGTTTACGTGAATCGATTGAATCATTCTGACGAGTACATTAAAATACAGATTTTTTGTAGTATTATTAATTCGGTTTGCTTTAAATCGATAGATTTTTATTAGCTGAGATTTAGTGTTAAAT
>SMSQ01020252.1:5178-100819 GCA_019453375.1 Ctenoplectra terminalis | reverse complement strand
TGGTTTGGGGGCACTTTTACCATGCTTATTCGGCTATACCCTTTGATCGAAGATGTTACAAGGGTCTTATGATCGATTACGATACGCTTTAAGTTGTTTCCCTATTTTTTTTTTAATTTTATGAATATAATTTCAATAATTCTCAGATCAAACGGGATACCGTTTCTTTTATTTTTCCCCATCGTGTCGTTTCTTTAATTTTATACTACCGTATAAAATTTTATCGTCAACCTTTCAAGGATCCTATAATTGATCATTCGTTTATCTCGTTCGCGTTCTCATGGATATTGTTCCAATGATGTATCGTTTCGACAATTTTCCAAGCTCTGCGTGCAATTATTATTATTATTTTTTTTTTTAATTTTATCGACAAAGTTCGAGGTTCCTACGATCGACTAGGATACATTTTCTTCGGCTTACGACCGCTGCATCGTTTCCGTGATTTTACGTCGTTTGATGGTCACGAGCGAGTAGGTTTTTTGTCCGTTCCATTTCACGGTAAAAGAAGCCTGACAAGCTAATATGCCACTGTCACGAATCCCGTCATGCTCATAATTTGACTGTTTACCGCCAGCCTCATACATGCGTTTGCATAGTAATGCGACGACAACGCGTAGCACGCGAAATGGCTACGACGAAAGTCAGTCCGCCGCGGGAATAAATTCTGCTTGGCCACATATATCAACCGGCCTCTCTCCATTTCGCTGGTAATTTATGATATTTCCCAAGCGCTGGGCTAAATTCTGGCTTTTGGCTAAGAAAGGAGAAAGAATACCCGTTCTATGGCGAGAGGGATGGAGAAGACCCCACTGTTAATATCGATCGTTGAATATATTTATTACATGTATGGTGAAATCTTCTTTTCTTCCTGTCGTACGATATAGACTGCGATGCAACATTTTATTTCAAGTTATTATTATTTCTTACTATTATTTCTATATTATATATATTATTGAGAACGCTGAGTATAGAGATTTATTGTTTTTTTTTCGAATCGTTCAAGTATAAGTGGATGTTTAGTTCCGATCAACCGAATTGGCAGTAAATAAATAATTCGCAGAGCAATAATTAAACCGCGGATTTTTATGCGCTTCTGAAAAATTTGGAATGCCAAAAATACGCAGAGTGCACACAATAAGCGAGGATATACGAGCAAACCTAAAATATAATGCTCGTTACAATATTTATCGAACAAAACAGTTGCCTATCTAGCTACTGTATTTTTAATTGTATTCATAAAAATATAAATTTGCATAAAAACAGTCTAGCAATAGCAACATAGATAAGGGAGTTAAATTTACAATACCGACGAAACGAGTCCCTGCGGAACAAAACCGTGTAATTTAATTACCGTACTAATTTTTTATTTTTTTACAAACACGTATAACACGCGCGAAACAAGATGTCATTGACGGATTTTTTGCTACATATAATTCTCATTTACTCGAAACACTTTTCAGTAGATTGGTACGGTTTAATAAACTCTCCCCTACACTGGAAACAACGATAGAAGCTCATTTTCCCAGCATTTTCCCTCGCATCAATCGCGATTGCCTACAGCATCCAGCGAAGGACGTACAAATTTAGCTGAACTTTTGAACCGCGAACGATGGTAACCGAGCGCACAGAGTTTCTCCATGACCGTTCGCCATTAGAGCGGCGACTGTGTCCAACGCTGTTTAACTTCGCTGCTTTCTGCGCAGCAAAGCTGCTGACGTCTCTTTAGACTTCTACAACGACGTATGAATGCCGTGTAATTAAAGGCCGCTTTATCCGTTGTAACGTGCCGTCGTATAAATAGCGTGTATCTGTCTTCTAATGCAATCGAAAGCCAAGATACGACGTTGATTATCCGAGCAAACTAAGAGACTGGCCGGACCGATAAATCGATAATAGTCTATCCGCTATCGAGCCGTATCTCTACATTACGTTCAGGAATTTCTATTTACATATCTGGCTGGTCGATCTTCAGGCTTAGCTACGTATGTCTAGATAATCGGAAGCTGAGACAATCAGCTCTCCGGTGTATAGGGTGCACTGTGGATCTTAGTGGATAGCCCGAGGGAATAAAGCGTGCTACACGAGAGGAATTAATGTTTTTGTTCNTGAGCACGAAACAAAGCGTGACAGATTCGAGGGGCGAGCACGGGTCGTACGTGACTCGGTCGACAGCCCCGATGTGGAAAAAGGAGGAGCCATTGCCAAACGAAACCAGTTGAGCAGCTTTATCGCGACCTCATCGATCTTGATATCGCGTCAACGATCATCGTTCCCGATGGAAAAAAAAGTAGACAGAATGTGGAAAAATAGACGGGCAGAGGATCGACCGCTGCGTTCTTTGTTATCTTTTTTTTTTTTCCTTCATTCTTTTTACTGTTTAATTTAACTGGTTGATTGCCGCGAAAGAAACGGACGCAGTCGATTGGCTGAATGGCGTAACACTTCTTGCTGCGCCTGTCTTTTATCTTGTCTTTGCTTTTTCTGTTGCTGTTTGTTCCTCTTTGGGGGAGATTGATTTATCGCGTGCTGGGAACTGATGTTAGTTTCATTGAGATTTATCGGCGTAATATTGATGTTATTGTTGTTCAAAGTAGTAAGGGTTATAGTGTCGTAAGGAGTTCTTATTTTTATATCAGGTTATTTGAAAAAGTTTCGAGAAGAGTCGGGTGTTTGAACAATTTTAGAAACAAGCGTTGAAAAATTCTCATAAGAAGTAAAAAAAAAATAATGTGTTAAAATTAGGTCACACCTAAACACACTATTATACCTACTTGTACCAAAGAAATCGCAATAATAAATAATAAAAAAAATATATAACGCCAAAGAAACAAATGTTTAACCATATGTCTTAAAGAAAATGACAGAAAATACTTGAAAATACTTGAAGATGCGTTTCTAAAAATATACAGAATATTTGTGAAAAATCACGAACTAGTTTTAGTGTCAACGAAACCCAAATCCACTATGCCGAGCTGCTTTTTTCCAATCCCTAATTGCTCGCAATTACCTCCAGAAACTAGTTCTCGTCAAGAATACTCCAACTGCACGACTTTCCATTTCGAACACCCACGTTTACCATTGCGCTCTGCACTTTACTCTTGTTAATGGAACGCGACACAAGAGCGATAACAATTCACCGTCTCAGATGAGATCAGGTGAGAATAATTTTATCTCGGCTCGTCGCTGGCACGAGTGACGTTGGCGAGCGTCGCTTCTTTCGCAAGCTGAACGACAAAAGAATTAGCCGACGATGTATCGCTCGGCGTAATTATTCCTCCCGGAATAATTGCAGCCACGAGGAATTCTAGGTTGCATTAATAATTCTCGACGAATTAAGATCTCGTCCCAGGAGTGGCGTCGTCGCGAATTCTTCGCCGTTTTCGCGCCCTCTGTCAACGCCGGGGTGGGTTTTACGCTTGCAATGCGGAGGCGTCGCGGTGACACTGTAACCCATTTGTCTGGCTAGAAAACGCGGCGCTGTGAGTCGCGACGTGCCTGAAACAATTCGTTACACTTGAAATCAATTAGCACAAAGTGGTGGTAAGTGGGTAAAAGATCTTAGCCGGGTTGAAACCAGGGTGGCTTGAGAAATGACGTTTGTCCTTCTCGCCGTGTCTGGCTACGAATCCTACCTCTTTCGCGCGGACACCTAATCGACTGTTTTTACTTTTCGTCGAACGTTTATAACGTGTTGGAGGTTGGCAATGGCAAGACTGAGGATGTGGGTAAAATATACGATTATTTTTCTAAGCGATTTAAAGTGGAAAAATTGTGTGCTGGAGTTTTGTCAAGGGAGACTTATTAAAGGATATTTTTTTATTAGAATGTATTAATTATTACAGAAAACAAATTGTAGGTGCAATTTCTGTACACGTCTGTGGTTGAACAAGGGAACTTCGATACCTCGAAAATTCTAACTTTTTTTATTTTAAACTTTGCAACTTTGTAAGAGATCTCAATAGAAGCGTCGGACAATTTTTTTCTTTCGCCACGTTTAGTTCTTCAGGGCGAGAACTCCTATTTTCCGACGATTGAAAAGAATTATTACTCATTCCCCACCCTGCGTTCACCAAAACTCGATTACCACCCTTGATCGCATCAAGCAATCATAAAAAATCCTTCAATTTACGCTTTTTTCATACGCAATCCTCCGATACCGCGATAGATTCACCCTTAACTACCACTCACAACTCGCCACACTGAACGAAAGAAAGAAAAATTCCTGCCTTTGCACGACCGCCGCCGTTTATTGTGTTTGTCACGTCCAGCGCGAGCCCTCTGATTCGCTTCCACGAGATTGTTTACCGGAAAGTTGAGCCGCAAGCCTTTGGATTTTGCGTTTCCACAGTTTCCCAGCCGCGTGGGAACCTCAGTGAGATCGTCGCCGACTTTCACGCTGAAATTCGCGATGTTGCGTCTTTTCCCGTTGATTTATGACCGTGGCAGGGTGAATCCGGGAAAAGTTGGACACGTTTGACGAGATAAGTTGCGGAGGTTCGGTGATTTGACGCGGTTACGGGTGCGGCCATTGTTGGATGTCGATCGAACGATACTCTGGCTGCACTTTTGCGCGTTGCACGAATATCGCTTGTTCGAAGTTTTACTTCTTTTTTTCCTCTCTTTTCTTTCTTTCCTTTTCGAGTTACACCGTGTGTCAGTGATTCGTTGTCACGATATCTCCATATAAACGGTAATGATATCTATCCACGCGATTTGAGGATAAATTGGCGTCGTTGCTGCTGGGTAGTTTCCTCTTTAATTTTCATTCGAGAATTCCTTTCGTATATCTGTGCGTGGTCATTAACGGTGGCCATTTTGTACGTTTCAGGGTAGCCTTGTGCAATCCGTAGAGAAGTTTGACGAAGAGTTTGGAATTATTAGGTCGTCTTTTCGAACGAGTTTTGTAATTAAGTATTAAACGTCTAATTTCGTTTTCAGTTTAGAAGATTCTGTTTAATCGATGTCGATGAAGAATGTTTGTATATCAGCGGAATATTATAGCGCAGCTATATTAACGAATATTGAAGATTTTCACAGTGAAATTTCTTTTACAAAAATAATTGCGATTAAAAATAGCCACGGTGATCCATCAGAAAATATTTTGCACCCCTAAAATATAGTCGTACGTTCTTTACGCCAAAGACTTCCGAACAAATGTAATTTTCGTTGCATGTCACCGTAATATTATGAAAAAAGTATTTCCATTCACAATTCAAGCACTGTTTTTAAAGTCCAGCAAAATTTTGTTCACAATTAATTTCAACATTCCTCCGACGTACCATCCCTTCGTTTAGGGAGATCGTCGTAACGACGGGACGACGTTTCGCCGCCGTTTACGTAACAGCTCGTTTTCCAGGGGCGTTTCGTTAGCCACGCTTAATCTATTTACGCTGGTAACACGAGCGTCGCGTAAAAAGCGAGCGTATTGCGGTTTGCGTGAATATCGTCCGCCGAGATTTGCCTTGCAATATTTAACGCAGCCGCGCAGCTTCGTGCAATTATGTCATCGTCGACGAGGATGAATTACCGTGGCGTTAGTTGTCCTGTTGGAACTGTTCGCGATGAAACGCGCCTTAAGGTTCACTCACATTTTTCTCTTTTTCTTTTTTTTTTTTTAACATTAAAATGTCACGTGGATTATCAGTGGCCCAGGATAGTTAGCGGAAATAAAACTTTCATGAGGAGAATAGAATTTGCAATACTGTTCAAATGGCTGCAAAAATAAATTAAAATAGGAATTTAGCACAAATGCTATTTTTTGGTAATTAAACATTTTGGAAGAATTTTGTTGCTTAGATTTAAAATACTGTTAAAACGCTTGCTTTTCAATTGACGAAATGAAAAGTGAAAGTTGAATTTAAAGAATTTGCGAAACGCGATAAACAGACTTTAATGTAATGGTTGTTAGCGACGATATCGAAGACTGAAATTATTGTTCCAAAAATTACATTTTTATACAAAACATTGTGTTTTTCAAGATAGAACAAGCTTTTGAAATTTTATACAATGAGTGCCGATTTTTGTTACGGAGCAAATGATAGTGCTTTGCGAGCCAATTTTGATATTTTAAATTAAGTTCGTCATACCTCGTCAGTGTACACCTTGAGATACCGCGACGGCCCTGTTTCTACTCGCACGAACATTATTATCGAATAATTCGAGAGACAGTTTGGAGAACGGATACGAAGGCAGGCTTGGCTTGTTAACCAAACACACGAGGAATCTTAATTGCTGTTTGGATTACGTTGTTTTTGCAAGTGGAACCATTGCGCCGACATCGTTGCCATCGCGCCGGAAATAAAAGTTTGTCGGAATACATGGACTTTCTCGAGGAGGGAGCCAAGTGTGTTGGAGGCTCGGTTGTTTGGACCAGTTGCAGGGAATATTCAGTTATGGGAAAGTTTCGAGATACATTTCAATTTGTTACTTACACTGTTAAAAACTAAACTCAGCCATCAGATGTTTAGCAAATATTACAGTGCGATTAATTTAGAGACACGCGTACAGTGTTCGTTGAATGATATAAATTTATCAATTAATCTTGGAAAAAGACTATCTGTATCCAGTTGAATTTTTATTTAACTTCCTACAAAAGCAGCAGACATTTTCAAAATATCTAAATTCACCAACGTATTAAATACAGTTAAACGGTACCTTCACATTCGAAACTGTAACATGTTGCACAACTCGAAACTTCACACGAAGCCAGAAAATTAACAATGGAGCTACCGAATCGGTCAAAGCGATCCCACAAAAATTCTCTAAATTCGCAACGAAGCTCTTCGGTTATTTTCTACAATTTCCTACGAAACATGTTATTCATCGTTCCATTACCTTGCATTGTTTTTCTTTTTTTAATACCAATACAGGGATTCCTTGATCACTAGCTCTAATATTAACAAAATATCAACCTCTTACCACAAACATTCGGTAAACATTATTACTCTTCGAACCCTGTACTCCGTCACCGTGCAAAAACAGGCTAAACTCATTCGTTCATACCTCTACCGCCCTCCCTTATAAAACACACGAACGCTACATCAGCTACATTCAGAAATCGCCACGCGTAAAAATATCAGTTTCATCAAAGCTACCCTATAGCGTCGCCTCCGTATCCTCGTTCAGAAGACAATCGTCACGATTTTATTAGATAGATGGACATCCGTTTCACCGGGACGGCGTCGGGAGTCCCTGGTATCAGGTATGGTGTCCCCGTGGCGTCAGCGCGTTTTCACGATGGCCGTTCCACGCCCGATCACGGTTAATGCAACGCGTAACACGTAACAATAATTCCGTTGATAATGAAATACAAGCAGAGGCTGAGAGTATATACTTATTAGGCGCGTGCCGCGTGGCCGAGCATTCTGATAGAGCTTTAATTCTGTACACCGCAATATCGTCCGCGTGTTTTCGAGGCCTAAACGACGCATGGAATTACCATGGAATGCGATCGCTCGAGCTATGCGGCCTCATTACCGTAATTAGATGTCTATTAGAGATCGGTGGGATCGGCGCGTACGAGCGCATGTTTATAGTTAATGCCGCATTACACGCGCGGCGGTCATCTTCTAATAATTGAGACGCGGTCGACAGCTCCCCGTCGGGATCGCGATCGGTATCGAATCGGACGTGGTCGTAACGCGAGAGCAGTATGATCGAGCTTCCGGGCATCGGAGGTTCGGGTATTGTTTCGATTAACACATGTTGAGCGGGAAGCGATTAAAGTCGTTTTTCACGGATTATTGATGGATTATCGATGGATTATCGATGGGTTTTTGTGATGTTTTTACGATAAGATCAGATTGACACGCGTTGCAAAAATACAAAAGGTGCGTTGCAAGAATGAATTCCTATGAATTCGTTTGACTTTGGCGGCAAAGTGCCCGCGCAAGATGTGTTAAATGGTTTAGAAGTGTTTATTCAATTGACCCTCTATAGCCCGAATTTTGTCTGCTTATTGGAGAAAAAATTACGATTGATCGCAGTTTTTCACTTTAATTTGAAAATGTTTTGACTAATAATTACCGTAGATGGATCGTGGTGTCGCTGCGGTAATACAGTAATCGAATTTAATAGCGCAGTGATAAGTAAACAAAATTAATTTTTAAAAATATGGATACATCAATTTGTAACTTTTAAGTCGCACGGTCCCATACAGGGTTAATGTGTTACTTTACTCGGTTGGAAGTTATTCTGAAATAATTGTAGGTTCATCTCAACCTGGAAATGATTTTTTTTTTTAATTATTTTATCGGTTATCGAACGAAGTTTTTCATTCTATCTCGCAATCGAATAAATATTCCTTGAAATAATTTCTAAAATTATATACGATTCCGTTACGCCAACTGTAGCAGAAATACAGTTTTTATTCAAAGGTTTAAAATTTTTCAATTTTTACCATCCGAAATGTAGTCGGAACGAGGTAGAAAATAGAAGGTTAATATTTTTTTTTCTTTTTTTTGTCCCTTTCAGTGTCACAAAATTTCCATTAAAAAACACGTGAAACGATCTTTAGTACATTTTGAATTAACGTTTCATGTTGCCATAAAATCGATGATCGGATTCGCGTTCCTCCAGGCAAAGAATTCATCGAACGCGATGAAATTTTCAGCGCGACGTTCCGGTTGTAAAACAGTTGTCGGCGGGATTTATTCAATTTTCATCTGCCAATCCGCATCATGGCGCATAAAGGCGTGGTCGTTCGCGTTAGGTGGCCACGTTTTATTCCTACGGAACAAAGCAATCGCGGAAAAGATCGGCCAGGTATTCTGTTGCGACGTTTAACGACACTCTCGTTCGCTTTGAGCTTTCGAACGGAACAAGGAACGAAGTCAATTAAAGCATTCTTATCGTGGTATCGAAGAACCGTTCAAAGCCTCGGCGAACGTTCTTTGAAATCTTTCCACGGTTGTACCCGCGTACATTTTAACGAGACCGTTTAAAAGCCTTAAAAATACGCTCGCATTATCGATCCCCTCGTTCCGTTTCCCAACAGCCGAATGTATTTTTCTTGGCCGGAACGTCGAACCGGCACGGATATCGCGCTGAAATTTAATTGAAACGAAACAAGGGAAAATAGAAATCGACGAACCAACCCCGCAACGATCAACGGATAAAATAAATCGAGGATCCGACGATTTCCGTCGTTCCTAGCGATGTATTTTCTATCGTGTTGTTCTTGTTCGTTGGGGAAACGCGAACGCAGATTTCGATCGAGAGACCGTGGAACTGGAGTACGAAAAAGTAAAAGAAAAGAAAAGAAAATGAAGGAAACAGAAAAGGGGAGAAAAAAATAAGACTTTCTTGGCTGTTCTTTCATCCCGAAGAAGTTCCTCGCTACTTCAACAATTTCATTCTTCTATGAATCTTAAGATATTCTTGGGATAAAGTTGTTGGGGTACTACCTGTTGTGTCCGTAGACGAGGAAGTTGCGCTTCTTTATTATGCTTCGGGGTAATTTAATGTAAGGAAGTTACGGGCGGCAGGGGTGAGTTATATTGATATAAATAGAAATTTTATCCTGCTTTTTCAAACATTCCAGGCATTAATAATTGTTGTTATTCAGATCACGGTCAGAGTTTTTCTTTTTTTTCTTTTTTTTATAACAGATATTATTCGAGAATCGCAACTTACAGTTTCAGAACAATTCGAAAAGGTTCTTTATTATTTACTTAATCTCTCAGCTTCCTTTCTCCCTGTTTTAACTTACAACTATAATTACAACAAACTACAAATAATAATAACGATTATCATCACAGTTCTACGTAGCAATTTTAAAAACCAAGAAAGAAGAAAAAAATCAGCTACGTCAATTAATACCCCTAGAGATTCCTCCGGCTACTCCCATTTCGCGATCGCATGCACGAGATAATTTTTATTAATCGACCTATCAGCGATAAATTATCTTAATATAGGTTTTAGGCGCTTCGTGTCCGCGCGGAATAATTATTGCATCCCGACAACCAACCTGTTCGTACCACGTTACACGAGAAACGCGCCTTGGCTCGCTTATGAAATTATCGTCGGGAATAATAATTATTTCCCGTCCGGTCACAGAGCTTTTTTAAGGAGCGTCGAGCGACCGGCTCTCCGCGAGATAATTTCATTAAGTGGCCCGGGGTGCACGCAGGGCAGAGCCGCTTGTTTAACTCTCCGGCAAGTTGATTTTGGACGGTGTTTAATAATTGCGTAAGCCGCGCCGCTGGAGTTATACCTAGTAATTAGCGTATCGTTATTGCGACGGCATAATGCAGCGTTACAATGCGGACGAACGCGTTAATACGGAACCGGAGTACAGAGAACGAGGGTGGGGGTTAATTCGAACCGAGCCAAATCCGATATTAGTTGACTTCGTTTAATTCGTTAATGGATCCGCTTGATTTATCGATCGCGGATTTTTCTTTGCGGTGACGTATTCGTTAATGCGTGGCTGTGCGAACGTATGTACAGCATGTTTTGTAATTAAGGCCGTGGATGTGGTTTACTGAAAATTGCGAGAGAATATCGGAGGTGTGAAATCAAGTTTGAAGAAATTAAGCTGTTAACTGGGAAAGACAATTTAATTTGTAATTTTATCCTATTAATTTTTTTCGTTCGGTGTCTTAAGAAGATTCCGATCAGGGAGTTATCGAGTTAACAGGATTAATCCTGGTAATTTGTTGTTGGAATTTTATAGAATCCGAGGGATGGGTTCGATACCCATCCGGGTACCGAATTTTTTCACCGTTCCTGTAATTATGACGGACGAATTAATTTGTAATTCAATCAGATTGAAATTTAATGCTGCTTAGCGTAGCTTCGTGCAAATTGCCTTCTAAATTAATTTGTACGGCTATACTGCTGTACCATTTTGTTTTTGTGTCAACATTCGGTGTTTGGGATATCAGTAAACGAATGTGAATTAATTTCGTTTGCATATGGAATGGTAAATAGTGTTATAATGGGATAAGAAATAATCAATATTTCCCATGTTCATTTATAACCGGTGTTACGATATTAATTAACCGTTACACGAATTTTTCGTATCGGGATTTTGTATCCACAGCTATCAATCACCCTGTTATAATTATATTCAACGCAGAATCAAGTATCCTAATTTTCATTTGTCAGAATTATCATATTGAAAACGAATCAGTGCCGTCTATTATCCTCTGAACTCATCTTGAACCAGAGACACAATTAAACATCCATTACCAAACCAATATTGTCATCGAGCGTCACTTCATCACGTGCATCAATACCATCGCCCACATTACAGAATCGTTCCATCGAAAACCATTCTTGTAATTCCATCGAGTCGCGAGTAGTTGTAGCAACCTTCTCTCTCTCTCTCTCTCTTTCTTTCTCTCTTCGTTCATCGTAAAAAAAGAAGGAAAATTCGCAATAATTCAATTGGAAAAAATTGGAGAAAAATTGGAAAAAAATATTTCGTGTTTGTCGCTCGTCGTGTTTTCAACGTGTTGCTCGTGACGCGAGGAAAATGAAGTCGATACAGTGACGAGTATCGACAGCGTTTGCTGGTTGTTTTCGAAAATTAGACCGTTCAGAGCCGGATGGGTCGATGAACGGCGGAAGTTGGCGCGAAGTTCGATGCGAGACCACACTGGTCGAGATTGATGGAGCCTTGGGATTGACCACGGCCTCGAACTTACGAGTTGCCAAGTTATTTTAGCCAGCTTTGACTGGTGTACGAGTGACTGACAGCCGGCGACTGCTAATCGAGCGTTTGCAACTACGCGTGTCGAGTCCCATAGTAATTTCTGGGAACCTTGACTGTTTCCTTGTAGTGACCAACTCGTTGTTGTTGGCCAAACTTGTGGGAATTTGTGTTGTTACGGGAATGTCGGTCCGTTTGTCTCGTTCTGGAAAGGTCTTGAGTGTGATTAAGTCGAGGGTGAATGGTCATTGAGTTACCGATTGGTAAGATTGTTAGGATGATTTAATTGCTTACAAGAGTACGGTCAGAATTGAGTTCTAATGTCAATCTCGATACTTTCTTCGAGATTTCTTCGATACAATCGTATCGTCATATTTTTTCAAAAATGTTTCCTAATTTCCAAGTAAAATTTTCAATATTAGAATTTTCAATATTAGAATTGAAACAGGAACTTATACGCATCGATAATAACTTTTTAACATCTGTTTGAAAATTAGGAAATTTCTCTTAAGAAAGATGAAACACGATTGGGTTAAAACACGACCCAAGGATTACCATTAGCGCTCCGATGCTAATGCTTCGAATATTTTAGCGTAACTTCTTATGGAATATATTTAAGTACCTTGGTGAATTATTGTATCTACTTGTACCGAGAATATTCAGAGGAAACTTTAAGGCTATGTTTTTAAATTAAAATGTGTTTCAGATTCTTGTAACCTTATCGCGTCTTATTTTTAAGTTAAGTTCTATCCAATCGTTTAACATCTTTAATAGCAATCATTACTACGTAGCTGACTTTATTCTCGTTTACCATCGCAATAAAATAATTGGAATTCATTTCATCCATCCAACCGGTAAATCTATCCAATTCGTTCAATCGTTTCGCATCAATTCTCAGAAAATACTCGCCTAACAAGATTAACACAAAGGATTAAATCGCTCCGTGTTCGGGCGATGTAAAGCTACGTCGACGATAAAACGAGAGACAGGACCGAACGTCGCGTGTATCATCGGGAACAGGGAAAAAAAAAAAAGGTTTATGACCGATAGGACGGTTTTATTTGGAAAGTGTTTCGAAATTTGACAGCTGAATGGAAGCCAACAGGAGGTATTCCATTTCTAAATGCAACGACACTCGAGTTACCCGGCTGTTTGCCACGTCAATGGAAAAAGCGGGAAAAAAACACGATTCGTTCTATGAAGGGGAACACTGACAAGATGTTCTCGTCGCGATTCCGCGTGTTCCTCGATTCTGGTCCAACGATACGGAAACTGGATGAAATTTCACGAGATATTCGCGTGTAATTTAATTCGCAGCACTGACTGAAATTATGGCCTGAATCCTGTGCGAGAGTATCGAGAATTGAATCCGAATCGATATGGAATATGCTCGAAATTACGGCGAGAAAATAAACATGCCGATTTAATTGATTCTGGTTAAGTATAATATTTCGAGAATAAATGGTTTTAACCTGGGTCGATAAACGGGCTCCCGTTTCTATATTTCCTTTGAAAAATTTTCTATGCTCCTGTTGAAACAATTGCGAATTCCGATTGCTCGAAAACTTACGCGTTGATATCCGACTTTGAAATAAAGATTTATCTATTCAATGTGAATGCTTAAAACGTATTCACGCACGCGCTTGTTCGACGCCAGAAAATTGTACTCCGATAAAGTAAAAACAGAAGCATAGCGCGAAGTTTAAAAAAAAGAAGAAAAAATTTACAAAACACGAAACTTTTAATTAACGTTATTTATTCAGCAACTAACATGCAATTATTGGATACTGTAATGGATCGCCGAACCGAAAACCAGCATCATAAAAAGCTACATCTCAAAACTCGAGTTCTAAGCTCACAGTTTTACGATTCTCTATTAAAAAGTATTTTTAACACTAGGTTTACGGGCATCGATTGGATCATTTCGATGTATCCATCGAAATAGAAATTTTTTTTAATATCATTAGTTTATTTAGTCAATTTTTCTACATAAATTTCATTTTTGAGTTTATATTCTTCTCACGCATGATTGTTAAACTTGAGCACGAAATTTGAACTGCGTCAAATTAACGGGTTCCGTAAATCTAGTGTTAACTACGAATACACGTACACCTCTACAATTACCTCTCTTTAATATTCTCTTGAAAGACTACATTTTCCTCTCGGCAAGACAATTCAAACAAATTAAAATCACCTAAACCAGAATCGAATCGCCCAAAGATGGAACATTTCCAACCATTTTGTTCCATCCACAAAGAATAAAAATCCTCCACGACGAATCGGTAGAATGCAAGAAAGGTGCGCGATAATAGCAAAACGTGACAGTCGAAAAGGCAGATGCAGGAAGTTGGTCCACCTTTTTCTTTCGCGAGTTCCCAAGGTGTAATAGACGATCGTTAAAGGAGGAGGCGAGCGTTAATGCCAGTTTAAAGGAAAACTGCGTAACTGCTAGCGCTTAATTCTCCCCTGGTCTAGTCTGTCGGGACCCAGGTCGGTTTTTCGGGGCTCGTGAACGCTTTCCGTCTTCTTTATGGCGACTCGTGAACTTAGGCCGAGGGAAAACTTAATCCTCTTCTTCCGCCTCTTCCCTACGACTTCCCTCTTTCGCACGTTGCTTGCGTCAATGGCTTTTTCTCACCTGAACGCCACTGCTCTTCCGCTTAATTTCGTCGCCCGCGTTATCGAGGTTTAAAGGGTGCATCCCCTTATGCGCATACTTTCTTTCTCTCGCGTCTTTTTCGACTACGTCTTTTATGGAATTTTAGTGGACAATGGGAACGTTTCAATTTTGACCTTGGCTTTGGTTTAACGCTAGAACCATCGGAATAGTAAAAACTATTCGTATATATTAGTTTTCGTAACCTGTTGATTTTGTATATTTATAATACGCTTTTTAAAAGTTTTTCATGATTTTATGTTAAAAATTTGGATAACGGTGTAACTTTCTTCTATCGTTTCGATTTCTTTGATATTTCATTTGATCACTTCGTAAGAGGATTCCCGATTGTGAGGCAGTTTGAGAACAGCACGATAAGAAAATTTTTGTAATTTAGTTAAGAATAGAGAAAAATGATATGCGATTTAAAATTAATCACAGTGTGAAAGAACGAAAGATTCTGGAATATCGTCGAACACAGTAAAATTGCATTATTCGTAACACAGTTATTAAACTTTATAATATACGAATATAAAATATTTTTTGTAAAACGCGAAAATATTTACGNCACGATAAGAAAATTTTTGTAATTTAGTTAAGAATAGAGAAAAATGATCTGCGATTTAAAATTAATCACAGTGTGAAAGAACGAAAGATTCTGGAATATCGTCGAACACAGTAAAATTGCGTTATTCGTAACACAGTTATTAAATTTTATAATATACGAATATAAAATATTTTTTGTAAAACGCGAAAATATTTACCNGCGACTTCCCTCTTTCGCACGTTGCTCGCGTCAATGGCTTTTTCTCACCTGAACGCCACTGCTCTTCCGCTTAATTTCGTCGCCCGCGTTATCGAGGTTTAAAGGGTGCATCCCCTTATGCGCATACTTTTTCTCTCTCGCGTCTTTTTCGACTACGTCTTTTATGGAATTTTAGTGGACAATGGGAACGTTTCAATTTTGACCTTGGCTTTGGTTTAACGCTAGAACCATCGGAATAGTAAAAACTATTCGTATATATTAGTTTTCGTAACCTGTTGATTTTGTATATTTATAATACGCTTTTTAAAAGTTTTTCATGATTTTATGTTAAAAATTTGGATAACGGTGTAACTTTCTTCTATCGTTTCGATTTCTTTGATATTTCATTTGATCACTTCGTAAGAGGATTCCCGATTGTGAGGCAGTTTGAGAACAGCACGATAAGAAAATTTTTGTAATTTAGTTAAGAATAGAGAAAAATGATATGCGATTTAAAATTAATCACAGTGTGAAAGAACGAAAGATTCTGGAATATCGTCGAACACAGTAAAATTGCATTATTCGTAACACAGTTATTAAACTTTATAATATACGAATATAAAATATTTTTTGTAAAACGCGAAAATATTTACGATAAGAAAAATGATGGAATAATTATTTTTTAAATCATTATTTCTGTATTTTTCATTACATACAGAAATAATGATTTAAAGCATAATGGTATTAATAATGGTATTAAAAATGGTATTAAAACATCGATTATCCTCTTACTCCCTATTTATTTCTACCTTAAATTTGACAAAAAAATGATTCCAAATCACAATACCTGAAAGCTTGCAAATTTTTCTCGAGAAGAGAGAAACGAAACACACAGAATAAAAATCCGAGGCGTTCCCAAGTGCATCGAAGTGCATACCATTCGCTGGAAGGCACAAAACGTAGGTGATTAATAGATTTTCGTGCGAAGGTGGCTCGGGAAACGAGTTTATTGCAGTGAACACCTGCCGTTTGATTATTTGCCATCGAAGTCGAATGCACGGTGCTGGGATTTTCAGCACGGTGTCGGCCTCGTGGACATGTCCGATCACGAACTGGTTTCTGTGTCCCGAATAACCCGGGGGAATATCGTTCCCATTACGCTAGTTCATGGGACCTGCACGTGACGTTCTCGTGTATTTCCACGCGATTTATCAGCTGATGGTTTACACTGTTTCTAGAAAAAAAAAGAAACAAGTATCGAACAAGGACAGGGTTTTTGTTCGCTTGGTTGTTCTTAACCCTTGTGTACCCTCTCGAAATAAAAATTTGAAGCTGCTTCGTAAAAACTGGTCGTACGATGAAATGAAACGTATCTGGAATTTTAAAAGCACGAAAGAAGCTTATTAGCATTCGATAATATCTTTTAATCTCTCGGAATGTATAAAAGACGACTTATACTACTTGAAAAATAAAAATCGCTCGTGTGTCACTGGTTTTAAAAATATGAAAGTTTTAGACAATTATTAGCGATTTTACGTTTAAAAATAATTTATCAAACATGAACTGGTTAGAATAAAATGTCGATCGTGGTTCAAATTACAAAATTTCGAAGGAAAAAATATTTATAACTAAGGGACAGATATTCAACGAAGAAAGTTTCTCCCATTAGTCAACGTGTTTTATATTTCGAGATGATTAGCTTTTTTTTTTAAATAAGATAGTAATATTTTAGAATAGAAAAATGAATTAATCAACGTGTATGTTTATCACCATTGATCCGAAAAATTCACGATACGAGAAATCTCCCTGTACGATAAATTATTTTTAACAGTTAGACTTCGCTGCAGGAGAGTTTAAAAAGAGCGAAAAAAAGAAACGAGAAGAAATACAAGTTACGCGCACAGAAACGAACCGTCCAGCAGTAGAAACGTCATCGCCCTCTCAATTTTTGCCTCTGCACTGACACTTCATTCGGAAAACACGACACACGAATCCGAATCCCGTTCGCGTTACACCGGGACTCAGATTCCCTCTGTACGCCCAAAGGAGCGAGCTCTTTTTTTCTTTTTTTTTTTTTTTCCGAAAGCGTCGCGAAATCGTCGTGTTTTCGGCACAGAGAAGCGTTTTGCTTCCTGACTCGTGTCGTGTTTCGCTATGAACCCCTCTGTGCAACGTACGATCGAGCTTTCTGGATCGTTTTGCAAAAGTTTCTCCTTTAGTTTTCTCTACGGCACAAAGTCCGTGCTTTCCGGTCCGGGAAAAAGACGCAAGGATAGGAAGTATATAACTGTTTCTTGAAAATAAGCTAGAACTCGTTGCTGGCCGAGCTGTTCCCAAACGACCGTTCAGCTTAGGCGGAGCAAGGTAATTTAATGATTCATAATTCCTTCCGGTTGCCGGATTTTCGAGCCCGCTCCCACTGATTTCTTGTTCACCTGGATCTTGTGCCCGAGCCGGGATCTAATTTCGGATATTTTCTTCCATCAGCCATGCTGAATTACGCACGTCGCGGAGAGGTCTCGTATTTCGCGAAGAGAGAATCTTGCTGCTTGGAAATTCTGATTCACGGTTCATCGTCGGCTGGAAGGGGAAATTCATAAGCTTGAAATTTGTAAGGGGGAAGGAGATGTTTGGTGAGGATTGTTTATAGAGGCTTCGTTTTAAGGGGTTGCTTCGAGGGCGAATAACGCGTACGGTTAGCTATGGCGGTTCGTAATACGCGACTTGTAACTTTCACTTCTATTTCCAGTTTTTTGATTAAAATTTGTTTAACGTTAAATTCTACGGTATCATTTATTCCTTTGCTGTACGCGTAATTTTGTTTGGAGGTAACGTTTGTAATTTCGTTCATTTAAATTTCTTTTTTTATTTTAAAGCGTTTAAAAAATTGTAAATAGTTATATTTTCTATTTGTTTTCCGAAACAACGCTTTAAGTTCTTACGGTAGTTTCGCGAAGGTTAAAAAGATTTTAGAGTGCAAAGGGATAGGTATTAAAATTGTGAAAAAAGGACACGGTACGTCAAGTTTAATGGACGAAGTAATTTCACGAAATTAATTTTCGAGTTTGAATAAATAACGCAGTTAAATAGTCGATTAACACACATTTTATGTACTTGTTTTACATCTTCCCGGACGATCATAAATCCTATAATGAAACGAGGTGGAAACGTCATTGAGTGTGTCACTGGTTCACACGGATTTACTTTTACGTGGCTCGCCGGGAGAAAAGTAAGGGACCAATTAAACTGGAAATCGAGTAATAAAATGCAAACGACGAGCTGGCAGGAGCAATTAAAGGGGATGAAACGCACGATAAAAAGGCAACTTGCCGGCTGAAGTTTTGGCTACTTTGAGTTAATGGTCACTGGGAAGAGAAACTGGGGAAAGCGATCTAATTTATTACAATTATTTTGACCTGTCTTCGTCCAAGGAAACCACATACGATTACACTTTAACAAGTTCTCATATTCATTTTAATAACTGAGATTTGATTCAGGGTGGTGAACGTAATCCAATTCTTAAATCTCTGTGCGATTATGATGTTTCCAAGCATTCAGTTTTATTCAAAATTAATACACGTTTCTTTCAACATCTTGTTAAGAGTCCACAGTGTTTACACAGAATTAAAATATTTTACACAATTTTAACACAATCCGCTACGGCGAGCATTTAATATTTTTTTTCAAACTTCCATCGCAACAACTTTGAGTAACACCTTAAAAATTAGATAAAAAAAAAAGATAAAACACCGGAATAAAGCGAGGTGTTAATTCATCGTAGCATCAGAAAATTAAATAATTGCCTCCAACGAACTCTCAGAATTTTTTCAACCCTTTCTATTATTTTAAAAAACTAAACGCTACCAAGTTTCTTTTCCACACCATTGTTACGAATACAAATTTTAATTGTTATCCACCAACCTGTGTAGGATTACATGGAAAATGTTACTGCGATGGTGCAGTTTCGCGGTGCAAAAACGAACCGGATGTAAAGGAAGCGACGTGAAGAGACGTGCGCGTCAAAGGCGAAACTTTTTCGGCGAGATTTCACTGACTTTTTCCAACGGTGCGAGAGAAACTTTCGGGAAATTGATGGCGCGATGTACCGCGGCGATGAGAGCGCGGCGATCTCTCGCCGGAAATCCGGAAGAAATCTCGAAAAGAGGCGATCCACGAAAGTTCGGGTCAGGTGGTTCCATTCCCTCGTTCGCCGGCAGAAACTTTTTCCTAGCCAGCTTCGACGTTTATTCTAATGAAAATGGCGGCACGCGCGCGTATCATGTTTTCAGGCGAGCTTTTTAATAGTCGCGAAAACGTGTAACGGCTATGGCTCGCGTTAATGTAACGGAGAAACTCGATGATACTCGGTGGCCTCTGATTTATCATGATTTGGTTCGTTCCTTCCGCTCGAGGATACTCCAAAAAATTGAATATGAATCGGAATAAAAATATTTTTTGCTTTATTTTTTTTTGTCGGTGGAATCGCGGATGGAACGAGTCTGGTTTCATTGTGGAAATTTTAATTATCGCCCCTCCCGCGTTGTCCGCGTTAATCCTATTTGATGGTAATTTGGAAAGTTTAATTCGACGCAAGAATTGCGTTTTATGTCGTTTTATCAGTATGGAAAGCTATTATAAATATTCAATTATGCGAGAAAGATGTATTAGGAAATTTCACTATTTGTTTAGTAATATCTGGCAAGAAAATGTATTTTTCTAATAAATTAATTATTTTAGTAACTCCGAAGCTAATTAATTGGAACAGGAGACTTAAAATTAAAAATATTTAACACTGAATCTACCAAAATGATAAAATGATGAATGAAAATTCTATAAATTTTTTACGGTACATTCTTTTAGTATTTTCCATGAATCTCTGTAAAATGTACGATGAAACATTTATTTCTCTTGGGTTATGCATTTTTTTTCAAATTCCTATTGTGATTCTTTCCGTATAAAATGGTACACTTTAATCGTCAGCAGTTTAAGCGTTAAGCCGCAGTGAAAGGGTTGAAACGGTTCAAAGAGCAACTTAACTAAATATTTAAAAAGATCTCGAGCAAAGTACCCATTGCACGTCGCGTTAACGCGAAGAAAGTACCTTAAACGTGTCGCGTTTAAATCTAACGCGATGTGCACGCACGACACGCTCCTTTTACAAACTTAGCGATTGCTGGTACAACGTCACGTACGGTGGCAATAAAAGGAGCAACGATCGCCACCGTAAAGAGCAAGATACAGGTTTCGAAGTATACGAGCCTCTAAATTTTATCTGTCGCCATAATAAGCCTATCAGACTTTACGGCCAGGGCTATCTGAGAATTATTTTGGAGGAACGAACTGACTGGATGACGCGCAACCGGAAACGACGGTCCGGAAACGGATACTTTTATACCGGTGTCGTGACTTAACCTCGTAATCTTCGTCCCCCGGAAATACACGAGTTTGAAGCTCCTTTATGGAAAATTAACAATTTCTTTTTCTTTTTTCAATGGTCACATATTCTTTGACCATTTTTTTTATTTATTTATTTATTTTTTATAGCTTATGGTTGATTTAAGAAACTTTTCTGATTGTAATTTATTTGGGGTTATTAACGTGATTTCATGTAAAATTTTAAAAAGATTTTAAAAAGATTTCTATCCTTTTATTAAACGATTCATCTGAATGGCGAGGAATAAAAGATTTCCCAAGTTTTCGAATTTTGGTAGGTTTAATGTTTTTCGTCTTCTGTTAAAAGAATACTGACACATTTTTTGGCGAATGTGTTCCGAAAGAATCGATATTATAGAGAAATGCGAAAGACATAAAAACATGTGACGCGGACGGAAGGAGCGAGCACGAAGTTCACTGTGCTCGTCCTTTTTCCTTTCTTTTCCCTGCACTGTGCCTGAAAACGTTGATTTACGACGATAACGAGCAGATACGTAGGCACGGTCTTAACACTCGAATCGATTTACTGCGATAATGATGTACGATCGGGAGCGCTTAGTCACAGTCAGCTTTTCGGGAAAAAGTCTTGCTGAATTCGTCGGCGTGGAGTGAAAATTAATTTCGTTTTAAAATTATGTACAATTATAAATTTTTAAACAAGTAGACTGTTGAGGCATCGAATTATCGACAATTTCCAATTACAGATAACATTTTTTTTTTTTTTTTCGTGGGAAAGTCTTTTGTTAAGTCTAACAATCTCTAAGCGAAAAATATCATAAAAAAATATTATCTCGAAATATAACGAACACGGTTCAATTACATTTCAACTTACCGAGAATAACGAAGCTTTTCGAAACGATTAAAACGAAAGCTGAAACCATTATTAGCTGCTTTACCACCTTCCATTCACCAGAAATTAATTAAATAAAGAGTCATAAATCTTTCCTATTCACCGTATTATCTCGCCGAGTGTCGAGTTTCATTTTATCCAACCAATCAAACGATCGAAAAGATACAAAAAAGGAATAAAAAGAACGAAAAAAAAACCAGTCACGTTACGCTCACATCGTAACGAGCAGTTCTCCCTTAACACGATCCACCCCAGAAAATTATCCGCAGCGGTCGTATCTCCGTGGCTCATGAACGCTGGTCTCCTGAACGTCCGCGGCATTTATTTAACGGTAAAGTAAATTTTAATTAATCGTTAATTAATCTGGCCTGGAACTAATCCTCCTAACCGTAGCCATAACCCGTCATGGTCGTTCCATAAATAAATTCCAGCGCATAAATAACCAGTTTTTTCTCAAATACCTCTCTCGTTGAATAAATACGCCTTCAGAGATCGGGTAGGAAAACTGCAGCAACCCTAGCAGAAATCGAAATACGAAACAGAGTAGACCAGGAATAAATAGAAAAAGAAAAATATATAATGAAACGTGGTCCTACGTTCGATGCAGGATTCACCTCGCGATTTGGCGGCCATTTTGAATCGATTCTCATCGCCAAGTCTTTCTCTGGTGATTTTCATTGATTGTTCCGTCCACGGGTTCCTTCGTTTCGCTAATAGGTCGTGGATGAAACGCTCTTTCTTTTTTTTCTTCTTCCATCTTTCATTTTCTTTGCTCTTAATCTTACCATCCAGATTGAAAAGTGGTATATTTATACAAAATATAAATTTATACGTATAAATTTATAGTATATTTATGTTATATTTACTATATTATTATATTTATATTATATAAATTTATACAAAATATACCCCTTTTTTCGCAATATGTGTATCTTCTCAACTAACTTCACGCAAAATATTATTTTTGAAGACAAAAAAAATTTGCTCGACGCTAAAACTGACGATTAAAGTACACATACTCGTATCGAACGGATAAAAATCAGAATTATATCATAAAGGACCAACGTTAATATCCAAGATGGCGGATAGTTTTATGCCCGTACTGCGAGCTATACGCGTAAGTCTTCAATTCTTTTTTCACTGTTTGAAATTCACTTCCCGAGCTCTAGATTTTCAACTATATAACATTAAATCGTGCGCACATGGTCCGTAACTTTGGTAGATGTACGTATACAGATATAGTGATATAGAGAAACAGAGAGAGAGAGGGAGATCTCGTCGATGGAGCTCCGTGACGATGGCAATCGGCGATTTACGACGAGTTGTTAGCGGCTGGTGTACGTGCAGCTGTGCAGCCTGTATCTCTCGAGCTTCTGCAGTTTCCCTTGATTGTTTACAATTAATTTGACCCGACAGTCTCGTAGCTGCCCGTAGCGTTGTTTCGCCCATCTTCCATCGTTATACTTCTCCTTTCCTCTGTTTCACGCTTTAAGAAGGGTTTGCTTCTTCCGCAGCGAAGAAGGGATGCTCCTCGGTTCCACCTTTTTGTTTTCTCTCTTCTTCCAATTGCACCTTTTTTTTTTCCTTCTGTTTTTTTTTTCTCGGGAAATCTTTCGACGATGACTTAACTTTCTGCAATTTTTTGTACAAATGGCTGAACCTTCCTTTTGCTCTCGGAAGGAATCTGTCGTTCTCTGTTCTTAACAGGGAAAAGCTCTGCCTTTTGCGACCTTCCATTGGCGTTCAAGAGGAAAGTTTCTGGATTTTTATGGTGTTAAAGGGAAACCGTCCTCTTCCGAGCTCTTTTGTTTGCGAGGGAAACTGTTTTTATTGGATCTTGTTAGAGAAATGTTTCTACGTTTCTTTAGCACGGTTATGGGAAAGTTTGGCTTCTGTTTCCTGTTGTTACAGAATAGTATTCTTTTTGTCTTCTAGGCTGGTCACCGTTAGCGATGTTTCACATTCGATTTCCGAAGGGAAGCTCTTCCTTTAACTCTTATTTCTAACGTCGAGGAAATAGTTTCATTTTGCCGTTGCAGAGGCAACTTCTTCGAAAAGCTTCACTCTTGTTTTCTGGTATTCAAGAAAAGGTTTGCTGCGCTCGAAAAGAAGGGAGGAAAAATAATTTGTGCAGCTTCGAAGATACCTGTAACCCTGTTACCAATATTAAAGTGGAACCTTCTTGTTTCTCAAGAGAAAATCGTTTGTTGTGTTCCAATTTCCCAAAAGGAGGTCTGTTTTTGTTTCTTATTGTCAAAGGTTAGCTTTACCTTTGCTTTCTATCGTCGAGGGAGAACCGTGCCCTCGCAATCGATAGCTAAAGAAAGTTTTATCTTTATTTTTTATCGCTACACGAAAGTTCGACCTTTGCTTTAAATTGTCGAAGAGAAACTCTGTCTTCCTATTCAATATTTAAACAAAGCTGTATCCTTGTTTTCTATCATCAGGATGAGGTTCTATCTTCGCGATAAATTCGCGGAAAAAAAATTCTTTTCTTTTTTTTTTACCAGCTTTATCTTTGCTTTTTACTATTGTATAAAAAACTGAACCTGTAAAAAAGGTTCCGTAGGAAAAGAAACAAATTATTTCTCACAGTTATTGTCTTCAATTTGCATCGAGAAATCTTGACTTTGTTTCCACTTTTTTTTTTTTCTCTCTTTGTTACCAATTAAAATCATACTTTACATCAATATTTTCTTCTGCTACTCCTTCTCCGCGACAATATTTCATTTTGAAAAGGAACACCGTTTTCATCTTCTATCTCTGTTTCTCTTTCTCTCTTTCTCTTTCTCTGTGACACGATGCCTGTGCACACGCGCGCACATTCCCATAGATCCATGTGTTACGGGGAGAAAATCACGAGAGATAATCGCTCGTTTCCGGAATGTCACGTTTCGCGCGGAATTACGCGCGTAAACCGATCCGCGTGGCTTTCTCGTATGTCGTGCGAATCGTTATCAGGAATTTTGGAATGAAGATTTCCCGTCACTTCGGTTCTTTCATAATCAATTCTTCCCCTAAGTC
This sequence comes from Ctenoplectra terminalis, assembly GCA_019453375.1. NCBI lineage: Eukaryota > Metazoa > Arthropoda > Insecta > Hymenoptera > Apidae > Ctenoplectra > Ctenoplectra terminalis. The sequence goes on along the minus strand of SMSQ01020252.1, from coordinate 76,455 downwards.
TGATCTTTGATTTTTCATAGAAAAAAATGTGTGCGGGTATTTAAAGAATAAACTTTTATCCTATGAGTCCTTACAATGGTTTTTTAATATCAATAGATATCCATATTTACAAATAACAAGATAATATATTCCCACTCACAAATATCTGTCTTAAAAAAAAAAAAAAAAAATTAATCACCAATATGAACACCAAGTATTAGTTACACTCCGTTCTTCCAATAATTGAAAAAGATGCAAAAAAGTGAGTAAATTCAGATTCTAAAATCTCTGAAAAACATAACACAACAATCGGTAAATCATAAAAGTACATTTCCCTAAAAAAAAATGGACACCTTTGATTTTTCCCGCGCCAAGCTCCCCAATTCCATTCAAGCACAATCTCCCCGTGTCTCTCTCAATCACGCGTCCCAATGCTCCTCGAGAACTAATCGTTCATCGACGATTAGAAATCTCCGTATCATGGAACCTCGCTCCGCGTCTTCGCCGAAAAACGAAACAAAAATCGGCAGCCTTGAAGACGAAAGAAATAGAGAGGCATAGAGAGAAATAGCGCACGGGGTCGTGTGTGTTCGCGCGAACACTACTTTTAAGATCGTCGAGTGCCTTTGGGAAATTGGTTCCGCGCCTCTCCAGGGCCGTCTTCTAACTTTCATTCTCTCCCAGGAACCGACGACAAGAAAATAGCGCAAACTGAGAGTCCTCAGTCTTTCTTATCTCGGTACACTTGCTTCTTTCCTCCTCTGTGTCTTCCTCTGCTTCCTCGTTTGTCACACTCTAACCCTCTCTTTTTCATTCTGTCTCTCTCACTCTCTCTCTCTTTCTCTCTTTCTTTCTCTCTGTGTCTTCAACCATCACCCTCTCTCCTCTTCCCACCATCGGCTCCTTTCTATATGTCCTCTTTTTCTGTTCAACCGTCGGTCCACCCCCGGTCGGGCCATCGTCGGCCCGTTTCAACCCCCTTTACGCTTCCGCGATGCTCCGCTCGTCGACCTTTTACCTTCTCATCGACGGATCTCGCGTAAATCCCCGGCAGCCCCTGGTTAGGTCTTGGCCGAGCCACTCGAAAAGATTTCATCGATTCGATCGCGGCGAGTAAGTGTTCCTGCCTGGGCCAACCGGCCTCTTCCTCTTCGCTTCGAACCACTTTGACTCGAAACTTGTGCTTTCTAGGAAATTTCCTGATTACTGCGGAAACGCGATGCACCGTCCCTGTTCCGTGTTTTTTTTTCTTCCTTTTTTTTGCTTTTTCTTTCCCTTTTCTTTGCTTTTTTTTTGGCTTTTTTGCTCTCTTTCTGATTTCTTCTCTCTCGGTGGTTCGTGTTCCTGGCATTCTTACCTTGAGGTCGCTGTGGTTTCGGTCGCTCGTTTTTTTTGGCTCTCGAACGAGTAACCCTTTGCAGTTGGAACTTTTTTCTGTAATAATCTTCTCGGGATGGTCCGCTTTGTGTATAGGGTCGCAGTGTCTTATAGATGGGGTAAAATTGAATTTTATTGGGAAGAAATTAGATTGGGTTGCTCGAGTTTGGACTTCGTACGGCGGAGTTGGTATATTGATACTCGAAAGCGATCTTTTTGAAGGAATATTGTAGAATTTTTTTTTGTTTTTTTTTATTTCTTTTTCAAGAGTCGATAGGATAATTGAAATTTGAAAGTGATTTCGATATATTTTTATTGTATAAAGATAGTCTGTGGTATTGAGCGTGGAATGAAAATTGATTTTATCAAGGATTCTTTTCAAATTTATTCTTTCTTGGCACGGTACGTGTCCAGCTACCTTTTTTTCACCAAGAAGAAAACACTTAGCTCGGCCCTGTTTATTTATAGGTAATTTTCTTTTCCTGCAATTAAGCCAACCATCTTGAAATTGAATCTCCTGTGAGACTTCGTTGCTCAATTTACCAGTGCTATTTTTTTTTCCTTTTAAACTCTGCTGTTTTTAAATGTTTCCTTTCTAGCGTAAGAAATTTTAGGTAATGGTAGACTTTTAATTGGATACGTTAAGAAATTGCTGTTACGGTATCGCTATAAATTTCAGTTTACTTAACATACCTATTTCCGTGCTATTCAACACAAACAATTATCGTTTCTCTCTCCTACTTCGCCCCTTAAATAAAAAATAATCCTATCCAGAAACCGTCGAACAATAATAAAAATAATTTTTTTTTCTCCACCATCAAAGCGTTTAATATCTGTTTCATTTATTCGACGCGTCGCTCTTTTCTTCATTTCGCTACCTCTAGGGGGCGAGATTGATTCTCGAATCATTGGAAAAAAAAAGCAACGCGGTTGGCGAGGGAGAATTTAACGCAGCGTTTAAAGTAGATTAAATTTCCCTTCCGGTTTAATCGCGTCTCCCTCTGGTATCCGCATAGACCAGGGTAGAATTAATTTTTACGAGGCGAAGAACGCAGTCAGGAGCCGATCCTTCTACCATAGCAAACACACGGGTGCTGTTTAAAATTCTTCGCCGCCTCCGTCGCTTAATTTCCTTCCCTATTTTCTTCCATCGATCGATCGCCCACCCCTGCGGGGTATAACATTGATATTGGTAACGATAATGTACAATAAGGGGTGAGTTTCTCCCCCGCCGTGAGTTAAGTGACTCGTAATTTGGCATTAACTCCGAAAAGATGTGGCTGAAACGGTACGGCTGGCCACGTTTCGCGAATGGAGTAACTGAATTACGCGATGGGTGGCTTAGGGTGCGTGTGAAAGGGGTGAAACAATTTTTCCAAGGGGAAAACTTGTGTTGTGTCTGGCGAGAAAGTTTGAAGGTTTTTTTTTTTCTTCAGTTTGTATTAGCTGTTTTTAACGAGACGTTCTTTTAGCGCGGTAGCAATTTAATGAATGGTTTATTAATTTTATGGTGCGAATCAAATTTTAAATTGTAAATTACGTCTGATACTGTGCAATGGTATTTATTGTTGCATTTATTATTTTACTATACCAACATTCCGCTAAATCGATTGTAACGTTTGAAATAGATAACCTGCAATTAACCACTCAATTAATATTACTAATTTAATTATACCCCATGCCAGAAGCTATTATGAATCAATGAATAAGTTCTGACTCTCTTGACCCAGGCGTAGCTCGTTACTATTTTACAACAGTTTGGAACAGCTTAGAAATTCAAAACTCGAACAACGTAATCACATAAATCACCAAAATAGAAACCATCTTACCATTCCTCGCGAAACAATTTCACTTTTCCCTTTACACCCTTTCAATAACCTTTCCAAGCGAATCACCATCACAAGCCATCGAATTATATCCTACACCTCAACGTACACACACGCAAATTTACCGCCCTCTTATCGATCCTTTGTGCGTTCCACCGCACCGCGTCATAGCTTTCGCAAAACTACCTATAAACTAGCGCCGAACAAATCCGCCTCTGGCGCGTTGCCGCGATTCCCGTATACATCGGAGCGGCAATTCCTAGCCGCACAATACATCATTCAATCATTCCTTTTCACCGTTCGAAAGCACCGTTCTTGCATCCCTCTGTCCGCGGAAGTCGAACTGTTTCAAGCATCGAAACGAGAAACAAGAAACAAGAAACAAGTCCGAGTAAGTACCAAACGGCTTACATTTTTCGAGACTATTGGCTGAGAAGAAAAAAAAAACAAGAAAAAGGAAAGGAAAAAAAAAGAAAAAGAAAAGAAAAAAGGCAAAAGATGAGCACATTTTTCTAGCCGAGCTGATAGCTCCGGGTCGAGTAAATTTCCAGTAAAAATGATCACGGTGGCGTTTCACGTCGAACGTTCTAACCCTTGAGGGAAGATATATAGACACCTGTCCGCGTGCACGGTCGCGTCTCGTGGCTTAAGGCGCGGCCATTGTGAAGAAAGATGAAGTTTGTTATCTCTCATCAAGCCGCCTCCGGTATCCACCAAGTTCGCCCCTTTCCATCATGCCGCGTCCAGATTTTTCGTCGCCTCGTTTTTCTCTCTTTTCCCCGGGAACGCCGCGCCGGCAACTTTCGCGCGGAGCTTCGTCGTCGCTTCCTTCCTGGACGACTGGTCGGGAACTTTTCGAAAGCCGTTCCAGCCGTTCGCGAACGCGACTGCCACTGTCTCGAAAGCGTAAACGCCTGGAAAGACGTCCACTCCGAGCCGTCTTCGCGATGTTTCCGCTCCCTCTTAGTCTTCCTCGAGAACTTTACGACTCGGGTTAATTGAGAGCACGAAGACCGCCCGTTTGGAAATTCTGGGTTGGGATCGGGTTAGAACCGAGTGTCAGGGAGTTTGGTTCTTCGCGGGAGGTTTGTCGGAGGATTTTTGGTTCGTCAGGTGCATTTTTTGGATAGTCGAACGTTAGACGCACTGCGCAGAGCTGGAAGGATGATGAGCGAGACGACGCAAGGGTAAGAGGAACACTCTGCTCGCTTCCACCCTTCGCAACTGTCGCTGTATCGTTTCTGGTGGGACGTTGTAATACGACGGTAGCAGAACTACTGTATCTACGAAGGACACGTTCTGTGATCTATCGTGAATAATTACGCCAATGGCTCGGCGTTCCGTCGCATAGCTCGCTTCGTACCGTCTGAGATCGTCTCGTCTTATTCCTTCTCTTTGTCAAGGGACACGATTAATAATGTGGGGATGGAATCGTGAGCTGGGAACGAATGTTTAGTCTAGAGATGTGTGAACGAAGAGTACTCGGAATCGAGCATTAGAAGTGCGAAAGAAGAGTGTTCGGACCGAGTGAACGAGAGCATCGCGTGACCGAAGATTTTTGGGGAATTCTTGAACGGAGTGAGAGAGATTGAGGAATGAAAAGAGAGTATTGGAATGTATGAGTCGGAGAAAATGTACGTGCGAGACAGTTCAGAATGAACATTTGAAAATGAGAGTTGACAATAGAGAGTCAACGAGTTAATTTGGGAGAGAATAGAGAGAATACGTGAGACGTAGAATTAAAGAGTATAATATTAGCATTAACTTTGTTATATTTTATAAATGAGTACACTTTACTCGTAAGTGTTTACCGAGCGAATATTCCTACAATAATTGTGATCATCTCGGCCAATAATACGGTACGACCGAAAATGTATCTGTATAGAGATGTAACTAATCCACTACGGCCAATCGTAACCGTATTTAGCTGATTATCTTTCCAGCTCTGAACAGTGCTTGAATCGTAACTAACTAACTCGAATAAACCGTCATTATCGGAAAAACGCTACAAGGCGATCGGTTTATTTATTATTCGAACCAGCAATGGTGTGCCACTTTGGCGGTCTGGTACACTTTGAGGTAGCACACGCGAAGGGAAAGTTCAAATCGAGTTTCGGCGGCGGGGGTGGCTGCCGATTCATCGGCTCCTAGCCCTTTTCATCCATGCTGGAAGTTACAGGAACGCTTAATGGCGTGCCTTTTAGCATTCGCTGCGCCGGATTATCACCTGCCTTTGAGGCTGTACATAATTCAGCAACTGCGGTTTCTCGGTAAAGGAACCGGGTTCCGTGCGGCGGCTATTGGCGACAGCGGTTAGAATCGAGAAACGATGTTGGTTTGTCATTTCGGTCTGTCTCGGAAGAAATCCGATCTCTTCTTCTTTCTTCCGATATCCTCTTGCAGATTTTAGTAGAATTCGAATGAAATTTTACGGGAGAATCGTAACCAGACTACCGATTTTTATGCAAATTCGTATTTTTGAGAATATTGTAAGAGAAGCAGAGCTTCGGTAGAAAATTTCTTTACTTACCCTCTGGATATTACTGGATATTATAAAAAACACAATAATTTGTATATTTTGTACCTTTTTTTACATAAATTCATAAAAATCTGCAGCTTGATTATAACACAGAATAAAATAAGATGGCTGGATAATATCAGTCATTGGTTCTTTCTAATTATAATCGGTGAAAGAAATAATATATCGAGATCCTAAATTAAAGTATGGTTCGGTGAAAAACAGTATAAAGGTAAAGTAGACAAAGAAAATGTGAGAAAAAACAATTTTTCTAAGACCCGCTACCAGACTCACCAGAAACGTTTCTTAAACCGAAGTTTCACCCTTTGAAATTTCTCGTATCGTGTTATCGTTGCTCCTATCGTCGACTAAATTATATAAAAATCAACGTATGCGCATACCAAGAAGACGGTCGAAGACCACATTTCTAACTCGAATCCAAACATTCCCCAACCGTTTCCTCAACCCAAAGATCGATCACCCCTTCCTGTTTGCGTCATACGTCTCTCTGCGGCGTGCTCTTAACGCTCGTATCATTCGTCGTTTCGTATTCCGGAAATGTCTGGATCGTAAAAAACGTTAAGCAATCATTCGTTTCGCCCGAGCTTAGCTCGTCGCTGGAGCGGCCGCGGAAGAGGCAATATAAAAATGAATCTTACGTATCGCTTCCGGTGGTTGCTGCTCGCGGTCTCGGTGCACCTTCTGAAATTCATCCATTAAATTTGCATTTCCCCCATTACACGTTGCCTCGGCGTAACACGGCCAGAGGAAGGAAAAGAGGAGAAGTTCGCGAGGAAATTCTTTGCAACGTGTACATCACGGGCCATTATCTGGCCAGGAATACGAGGAGTATGCAAAGTGATTAAAAAAAAAAATGTCATTGGAGAAGTTAGAAGGCCCGTAAAACGAACATCCTATAGGTTTCTAAGTCTCGCGATCGGATGGTGGATGAAGGTGGTCGTAGTTCGATTTGGTTATCGATAATAGCGTCTAGCCACCTAATTTACCGCGACGCTGTACGCAGTTTCTGATCGATCGAGCTGTTATCTTTGCACCCGTCGTCGTAATTAAATTTCCTTGGCGATATCAAGCGAACGCTAATACTAATTTCCTCGCCGATATTCTGGGCTAAGCCTTATTTTGGTGGGCGGTTCTCGTGAAACGGGAATGGGGAGTGGTACGTTTTTGGGTAACTTGGAGATTTTTATTTTAATCCTTTCTCGTGCGACATCCTTTGAATCAAGAGAATTCTTCGTTTGTAGATCGATACGATGTTTGTTAAATACGGGATAAAGACGCGGATAAAAAGTTTAGGTTACACATAAATGAGAATAAAAATTATTTTCTGCCGTGGAGAAGGCACATATCTACGTTTTAGTAAATAATTACTTCGATTCCGAGAGGGTACGTCTTCCGTAGCTGAAGGGTTAATAGCTGGATAAGTAATACATAAAGCGAAACTTTTTAAGAAATATTTCTTTTTTATTCAAGATACATTGTGTCATTTTATTTTTTGTAGGAATTCTTTAATATTCCGAATATTGTTGCGCGAAATGAAAAAATATAAGTATCCAAATTATAGTGCTTATCATAAAACCTGGTAGATGAAATAATTTTGTACCAAGGTTTTACTTTTTTTTTTTATATTCCCAAAGATTTGAATCCGTATAAAAGTCCGTAGGCTATTAACGAACGAGAAAAAATTAGGATCCGAGCGTGATCTTCATCGAATGACAGCATCGAGGCCACGATTAACGTCCCAGCCATCACCGTTAGTTTACCGATAGTTCGGTAACCCGGAACCATCTCACCAACCCTTATTCTAATCCTCCGGATCACCTCTGGAAGTCACACACGGGAACACGCACACATATTCCACGTCCTTTGCTCCAAAAATGATCTTCCCCGATAGAATCGTACATTCATCAAATTAACAATACCCAAGCGCGGCTGAGAATTTCAATTTCTACCACCGATTAATCACGCGCGTCAGAAATCGTATTTTACCAGCGAAATTCATAAACCTGGGATTATCGCAGAAGTAAATTTTCTCGACACAGTGCGATATTCGCTATAATCGCGCGAGTAGCGTTGTTACCAGATACATGGCTTCGCGAAAACAAATTAGTCGGATCCGTTGTCGTCGCGAGGTGCAGCTGAAATCGGAGGAAACGCAACACAACGTCCAATAATCTGGAAGACATAATGGGTCGTCGAGTGGCGGCTTGCTGTGGATGACAGTCTCCTCGGGAGACCTCCCTCTAATATATCAGCGTCGTCCTTTAACCTCAAATAATTGTAGGACTCTTGCTGGCATTCCTAGCCTCCGTTCCCTTGGCCTCGTTGCTTTCGAAATATCTGACGGTATCGCTGGATGTAGCGGTAATTCATTTCCAGGCTCACACCCTACTCGACACTCCTGTGCATGCTGTGCACGATTCTTTAATTATTGTCCTTTGGTTGAGATTAATCTTCTCCGATACTGAGATCGATTTTGACGAATTTTCGTGGAAGAATTTTTTTATCAACCCTTTGCATCCGTAAACATTTTTAAGTTTCGAAGGACTATTGTGAAAACGTGTTCTATTGTTAACCCTTCGCGGGGTTAACACGGAGTGCGATTCTTTATCACTGAAGAAAAGAAGTTTTATTTTGAACGGAAAAAATTACTATCGTTTGCGAAAGTATTTGTTTTTATTTATTTTATAAATATCCTTTTTCCTCTGGTAAGGGAAACATAAATTTTTAATTTTGTAAATCATCATGGTGCGATATCTTTGGAAATTGAGCATAATTGTGTTGAAAACGGAATGTCTCCGTAGCGGAGCCAAAGGAGCGCTAAGGGTTAAAGTGTTCTTTTGGAAAGAAAAAAAGATTACAAATGTTTACGATTTCTTATTAATTTGGTTAATTTACTTTTATTTTAAAGAAAAAAATTTTCTGAAGAAAATTAGTCGCCACAGCGACGCCTCTTCTCGTGTAGGCGTCATTGCAATTTTAAAAAATAATACCTTATAATTCATCAATAGGTTTTATTAAAATATGTTAACAAAAGGTACATCTTTACTTCGCAGACTTTTACAATTTTCCTCTCCAATTCTTCGCTGCTTTTCGACCAAATGCAATATTGTATTATATTACACAAAATGTTTCATTTATCGCTCCGCTCACAACCGCTCTGCGCACCTATCGCACGTGCGTATTTAATTTAAGAAAACTTTAATCGTTTCCAATAACATTCGCGATAAATCAAGCGGGTCGCGAACCTCCGGTTACGAAATTTAAATTCGTCGCAGCAGGAACAAAAGTTTCATCAGCGTTCTTCCATACGAATTAACACAGCAACTTCTGAATACTAACCTCCGAAGGAACAATGTTCTTTCGTTCATTCTCGAGAAACTTTAATTCAACTTTCCATTGTATGACCTTCTTATTCAACCGATGTACACGTACAAAGGGTGTACAAGATTTTTCAAGAACAATGGGCCCCGTTCCATTCGATCGACGGAGGAAGGGAAATCAGGGAAAGGGCGATGAAAGCCGGCCTGTAGAGCGTTGTATCGATTCCATGGAAAGTATTTAACGTCTTTGTCGAGCGGGCGGAGAGATGCAGACCCCCCTTTGTGCGCCTCGAATCCTCTCGACGCAGCATTGTCAGAATTTGTAAAAGCGCTAATTTCCCCTCCCGTTTAATTCCAACGTACGGTCCCGGCACTTGTTCCGGTGCACGCGTTATTGAAAATGCAATATATATTATTCCGTACACGTAGCCGATACACCCGAGTCGCTGATTATGGAATCGTTTACTGAAAAAGCACTGAATAGGAATCCGATATCCAATTCGACGCGCATACAGAAGCAATAGGGCCGGTGAATAGTTCATTTGACGTTAAATATGGAAGGGAAAGTAGCTGTAATGAGAGGGGGAGGGTGGAAAAAAAAAAGGAGAGAGAAACTTTATCGAGCGCCCTTCGGACCACCCGCTGTTCGATTGTAAAGCGATTTTCGAGTCGCGGTTTTTACAGCGAACACAGAGTTCGAGAGGCGAAACGTGGTTAACACTCGGTGAACTAACGTGAACCGATCGAGTGGTGCGTGTTCGAGTGGAAAATGAAATGGTAGAAATCGTCAGTGTCTCGGGGATGTTATGGTGAATTGGTTCCGTCTCGGAACTCAGCTAATTAAGGTTAAGTAGTATTCGAATAGTTTCAAAGGATCGCGTAACAAGCATACTCGGATCGTAGATGCGTACTGGTTATATACTGGATTTTAAATGCCGAGTTTTGGATATCTCGTTTGGAGCAAGTATTTAATACGGGGTTCTATCGTCCAGGTCCTGAGTTTCGAATTTTTTAGTTCAGAATTTGGTGTTTAGAGTTCGGAGTTGAGAGTCTCGAGTTTGGAGTTGCAACGTATAATTACCGAGTTCGGAGTTGAGAGTCTAGAGTCTAGGTTAGAGTTCAGTGTCCCAAGTTTGAAGTTCCAGTTTTTGAGTTCAGAGTTGAAAGTTCCGAGTTCAATTTCGATTTTTAAAGCCTTTAAAACACCCCGATGGTATAACAGAATCATATTTGCTCCGAGTCCAGAGTAAACGGTGTCCCAAGAATTTTCAACGCTCGAATCATCCCTTATACCACGCGATTCGCAAACACCAATAAAGCGCACAATCCGATGGACAAATTTGAAAACTGGAACGGGAAAAAAAACAGGATTCAGTAGAGAGTCGGAAGAATTGTTCGTTAAAAGGACGAAATCGGAGGGATTATCGTTTAGCACAGGACACCTATAAACCCTTACGAGGAACGTGTCAGAAAAACAGATCCTACGTATTCAATCATTTAAGGATACGGTCGAGGAACAACAGGAGCAACTGCTTCTTAAACGTGCTCTCCAAACAGCGACCGATAATCTCAAGATGCCCATAAAGCCGAGCCAGCGAAGAAACCCCAGAGAAATCCGATAACCCATTCGAGACATACACAACCGTATATCCAGCCACAGAGTATTTCATCCGATTCTGTATACATGTACCAGAGCCCTCTATATAAAAAAAAAAAAAGGAAAAGAAGAAAAAGGGGAAAGAAAGAGGGACGAGAAACGATAAAACTTTATCGACTGCTCGAGTCGTAAAACAATGCAATTTTCAGGTGGATATCGGGTATTAATAACCAGAACCAAACGTACGCTTCCTTCTGGGTTGGGACAAAGCTGTAGAATGCTCGATACACTCCAAGAAAATTGCTTTTAATGATACTGAATTGCCTGCTCGAATGACCATCGTTAGGCAAGGAATCCGGCTGTTTAAAGTCCCATCTGTGATAATACTTCTTACCGTTTCTCGATCCTTCGTACGTCTTTCATTCATTGTCTATAATTTATTCTTCGACTCTAACGCGACCATGATCCGACTATTTCGACCCTTAATCGGTAAGGTGAAGTCTGAGAAACCGTACGAAATTTCTAAAGGCGTGTTTCTTTATTTAGATGTTTTATTAGAAATAAAATTTGATTAATGTATCTATCATAACGTTTTAAAAAATTTTTTTCGAAGACGTATAATAAAATTGATCTCATTTAAGGGTGAAATCGTATCCTGAATATTTCTAATTATAATATTTCTCAACATTTTTCCCCGTATCGTTACGTTAATCTGTTTCTCAACATCTTACAAACCACACCCTCGTTACCACCCCACTATAGCGAACTTAAAACTCCTCTCCACCCTGCAACGGAATCACTTGGAAGAGGAGAAAAAATTCCCCAGGCTATTTACCACGAGCCAAAACGAAAACAGGGACACCATCTCGGTGACGATTGCCACCTTTAAAGCGGTCCTCGAGGAAGAGAAATTGGCCGCGTTAGCGAGGAAGCGAGCACAAAAGGGGTTCGTTTGGCCAAGAAAAGCTGTCTCGCTCACTCTTTGTCTTGCCGCACCGGAGGCGATACACGCGCGGTCGAAATCGAACGCCTTCGGCTTTTCATCGTTCCCATCTCATTTCCGCGCGACTTATCCGATCGAGGCCGCGCGGTTTTATCGCGGGGCCAGGATCGTCGGGGAAAGAATGGCGCCATAAACCCTCGTGTTCTCTTCATTGTCGGGCGAAACGTTTGACGCGCTGGCTCCGTAAATAAAGGCCCGTTTCTGTTACCTCTCGCTGCCTTGCGGAACGGGACCGCCACTATCGGTCGTGCTAGGGTTTTAAAAAAAAATTATTACCTTTCGCCTCGGAGCCGTGCACCGTTCTCTCTCGTCGATCCATCCGATTTACCACCGGTGGCCGCGATTTGGCTGAATACGCGCCACCCTCTCCCTCGATACGACTTTCCATCCCTCGTTACTCGTGCGTACGTGTGCGTGGATAGGTGTATGTAACGAAAGGTGTATGTGACGAATGTATGCGCGTTGCACACGAGAAGGCAGCTTGGTCGAACACGAATCCGATTGACCGGAGAGAAATAACAACGCATTCTTTTATATGTACGTTGGAATGGCCCATAGAAGATGCCACGCGATTATTCGCTTAAAGAAACAATTTATTACGCTATAAAAAGTATATATATATATATATATAACTGGCTGAAGTTGTTCGATCTTCACGTTACGATGGTCACTCGCTAGTTGATTCACTCCACGCATTTTTCTTCTTCTCGCCCCGGACCGTCTTTTATTTTTCCCAGTCGGGACGCTCGCGTTTCTCTCCACTCGCAATCTCGCGCACTCTCCCTCGCTTCCATTCTCTCCTGTATTTTCGACGTTTTCCAGTTTTATCGTACTATTTGTCAAATCGTCGCGCGCGCTGAGTCAAAGGACGAAGACAGTAAACGACATGTATCGAGAGCGACTGGGATGGCGCGATCAACTCTGTGCACTCGCGCAACCGTAGAATCTACGGTGTAAATATGTATAAAAATGTTTGCTTTCACGGTGTGCTCAAAAGAATTGCGCTGATTTGGAAAAACAGAGAGCACAATGATTATTTTTATAAACAGCGAAAGTTGAACCACAATTTTAAACGTTCCTGTCGAAGTGTAGCACTTAGTGTCAGGTCCACCGAAAATATCAGAATTTTACTATGTCACCGACCCATCTTTTTTTTTCTTCTTTTTTTTTTGAGGTCTATAGGAGTGTCAATTATCAGCGGAGCGAACGAACATCCCTTTTTGTCTCTCGAACATACCCGTTGGACTTCCCCTGAGCAAAACGATCTTCTCCGGTTGGATAAATCGATAACTGAAAATTGGAGTAACAGGCGCGCTGATAAATTCCGTTCACCGGAACTCACCCTCGATCCGTTTAACTCCTCGCTGCTTTACTGCCGCAAGATTCGAATCTTTAATAGTATGGCTCGGGTTCGTTGTCTGTGTACCATCGTGTCCGCGTTCCTGCTCGTGTTTCAGTGGGAAACACGGCTGTGAAGCCTCGCGAGATCTGGCAGATATAGGATGGTGAAGGTGTTTAGGAGGCGATCCTTGGCTCGTTGCGAGATTCAAATCGGAATCAAGATAGGTATCGTGGATGGAATTGGTTAACACGTTTCGCGTTTCAAAGAAAGCAATGTTTTTTGATAGAACCCGATGTTTAGGTGAAAAGTTTCCGTCGGAGTGTAGAATTTGGAAAAGTGTGTATAAATAGGGGTTGCGTTGAATTTTTTATAATTCTATCCGGTCCCGCGTTTGTTTTATACGGTGAGCGAAGTAGCGAAGAATATTTTTTGTACGTTCAACGAAAGTGAATGTAAATGAAAGTGAAAATAAATAGAACGTTTATTAAGTGTTTATTAAGTGAGAAATTATTTCTCGATGCTGCTAATATTTGACGAATACACAGAATATTCACGAAACAGGGTGACGTGAAATATTTTTCATACCCTTAGTAGGTTTCGGGTAGTAGGTGTAATATAGTTGGAACGTTATCTGACACGAGCAAAGTTTTATTAACCATGTAAGGAAATGTCCGTTATTTCAGTCACCGTAAGAAAACGATGGATACGTTCGCGTTACTTGGCAGGGAAAACGCGGTTTTGCCGTGGATGGTGCGGTTTTAAAAAGATATTACGACACATCGAGGGATCCTCTACGATCCATTCGACTTATCATAACGACGTTCAGTTATATTCGTATCGCGTCAGTTATGCTCGTTGAGAAATGCACCCAGCAATACGGTTTTGAACATCCTTTCTCCGCAATGTTACCCTTTTCATAAACTCTATCCTTATACATTATTGATTATTTTTGAAAATAAAAATCTATCGGTAAATTCCGTTCTACTGTTTTAAAGAATAAGGGTTGCAGAGTAGAAACTCACCTTTGAAGACTTCCTCGTTACACGTTTAGTGTTAATTATCTTTAGAACAGAAATTTATCAACAGTCTATCATATAGAGATTAAAACGAAAATTTATTGGTAAGCTTTATTTGAAAACTTAAAAAAAGATGATAATAAATAAATAAATACCATGTGATTAAAGCAAGTATAGCTTCTTTCATACCATACATTCATTAACATTCATGCTATGATCCTTACATGTTTTTCGACCATGCTTTCACTTGACTAAAAAAAAAGATTCCTAATATAATAAAATTGAAAAAAAGAAATTTGTATATTAATAACAACTTGTTTATATTTTCCTCAAAATTAAGAACTTTCTTAACGAAACAAAAACTCGATTGGATCAAAAATGACCCAAGCGGTCCGTATCCAGGGTTGAAACAATCTTTAAAATAAAACTCTGTCGGTAGACAGAGTTATTTCTGAGAAATAAGTATTGCATCGTTGAAGCAAGCATATTTCCTCTCAAAGTTCTTTACTAGTTATGAAATGAAAATGCATAAGAAAAAGAATTTCATTCCATTATCCTACGAAAGCGAACGAAAAATAAATTCACTTGGAAAATCTCGAGAATAAAAAAAAAAAAACCTCTTAAAAACCGTTCAATGTCTTCTCGACTTTTTCTTCGCGATCACGACAACAGAAGTTTGAATTTCCCGGCTTTTGGCTCGAGAGAACCAACAATGCTGAATTGAATCGCGAGGTCAGAGAAATAGGGAGGAAAAAAAAAAGAGAAAGAAGTAACGAGAACGTAATTTGCGCAACAATGCCGGTCAAATATATCCGACAAGTAGGGAAACGGGCGAACAATGCTGGCACCGATCAGGGAAACTTTAATGCGGTTGACAGAGGCACGAATTCGCCATTTTATGCGCTCCCCCGCGAATAATGGGCATTGTTCGCGTTTCGCTATCAGAAAGTCATCTTTGTCGGCGATGCTCGCGATTCATCGCCTCGCCGGTTCGAAAGTTTTCGTTGCTTTTCGGCATCGATCGATATTTCCTCGTTATCATCCTTCAGTCGTGTGTGTCCTTGGTCGTGAATCGGTTCGTTCGTCGCGTTTGCTCTGTTATTCTTGCGTTTTATGCGTTGTTGTAAAGTTTATTGCTCGTCGACGAGACTCGCGGAGAAAAGATTGTCTCTTGTTTCTTGTACGTACTGAACGTCGCGAGTTGTTCAGGTATGAACTTTTTTTTTGTTTTTTTAAAGTCGCGTGTAAGTTGAACCTTGCAAGCAATGAGTTGAAGCTAGTTTCGGATGCAGATAGGCGTCTTTCTTTTATATTTATAATAATAAAGTCGGTAGAGTATAATATTGTGAGCAGATCGGATTTTGATTTTAATTGTGTAGTTGTTTTTCTTTGAAGTCCGATAAGTTCATTTACAGTTAATCAAAATATTGGTCTGTTTAGAGAATATTTTCCGAATAGACAAATCTTGAATGTTTAGATACACTTTTTGGAATTTTATAGTATTTTTAATTTAAAGTAGAATATGAAACATTGAATTGTATTTGTTAGTTAATATTAGAATGGATAAAAGAATACGGGAAATTAGGAGTATAGTGAATGGTATAACCTGTTCTTAAAATGGTGGCGTTACGGACCTTTGGTTTTCAAAATGGTGGACTTCGGAAACACGTGGAACATTATTTCTTATTATTATTTATTATTATTCATTTTTTGACGTCGTAAATAAAAATTCATGATGCCGCGTAGCATAATTATATTTCTAGAGAAAAATAATAATTTATTATATTTTACTTTATTCGTAACCAGTCAGCAACGTATTAATATTTCTTTATTAAATGCCTGGCTTGTAACTGCTTAGTTATAAAACATGAATATCGATTTTTTTCTCGGGCCATTCATGTTTACACTGTTCCGCAGCTAAGGTTAAGAGCAAGGACCAGCTCAAGGCGAAGCTCTCAGTCTTCGTGGAATTTATGTATACACATTTTCCTCGTATCGTTCCTCCTGGCTCATATTAAAGTAAACTAATAGTAGAAATGTTGCGTATATATTTCGCTGTGTGTCAATATTTTTGCAGAATATTTTACAGCATTCCATACTCGAGTTCGAAATGTTATGAATACAAATCTTTGATTCTATTTTGCTTCTCGAAAATATATATAATTCGAATATATATATGATTTGTAAAAATTAGTCGTGGTTTTAGGATTGTAATAGAAACTGTATTAATAATTATTATTCGGCAACGAAAGATCGATTTTAAAGGAAAAAGGGCTGTCACGAGATAAAAGAATCGTTCATCGAACAAAGATTCGTTGACGTTGATGAATTCCGAGTCTCGCTGCAGCATTTCTCGTTTCTCAAGTAACTGATCGATAGTCTTTTACGTTGATAGTAATTAATATTACATGTCTCATAATTTACCGCGTAAAATTAGAATCTTATTGAGGAAACGCGTTTGATTAATATTTTGCATGCAATTAAAGCTATCTCGTTTACGTATAAAATTCAAATATATTAAGCGTGAATCTGGCTGTAATTTGGCTTCAAATTAAATGTTATCTTATTTATACGAATAATCGGCATCGAATTGTATTTCGACACGTAACTATCGTTTTAGTCGTACACTACCACTTTACATCGAATTGTATTTTAATTACGACGAACATTACATCTCATCCGGGCTGT
The DNA here is from genome assembly GCA_019453375.1 of Ctenoplectra terminalis. Classification (NCBI taxonomy): domain Eukaryota; kingdom Metazoa; phylum Arthropoda; class Insecta; order Hymenoptera; family Apidae; genus Ctenoplectra; species Ctenoplectra terminalis. The sequence goes on along the minus strand of SMSQ01020252.1, from coordinate 59,768 downwards.
AATTAACATTCATTTGCGTTTTGACTGACATTAATGTTAATTCGCATTTTCGGCCTTAATTACCTCTAACTATCATTCGTATTAAAGTTGGCGCAAAATCAAATTCTGAACCGTAGAACTTTTGTTGCTATCGCGGCTTGTTCCGCTTTGTAATTTGACTACATTAGCATTAAACTGTAGTTGTCAGTCGTTTCTAGTAAATTCCATATTTATGAGATCATAAAGAATATCTCGTGGAAGATATGTTCTTCGAACGCGGATAAAATAATTAATATTATCTTTGTTCCCAATAACAGGCTGCTAAATTAAAATAGTGAAATTCGAAACACTTAAACCATGAAAGGTTATTATTGTTCCTAATACTATTATCACTAATATTCGTAACGAAACCGAGTCTCATTCACAATCTACCATCGCGATATATTTTTCCCAAAAAATCAGAACAAAAAAAAAAATTCTAAAACTAAACATTCCTTCTTCCAATCTTCAAAACATCAAACAACCCCTCTCTACCATCCCCTACCAAACAAATTTCCCTAAAAAAAAATTAGAATTCCTGTAAAAGAAAATTCTAAATTCAAATATTCTCTCTTTTAAACGTTGAAACATCAAACCACCCCTTCTATCACCGCTTACCAAACAAATTCCACCCAAAGAATTAAAATTGGTATGAAAAAATTGTGAAGCCAAATATTCCCTCTTCTAAACGTCAAAACACGAAACCACCCCTTCCATTATCCTCTATCGCCCTTATTTTACGTGCCATCCAAAACACATCGTCGAAAATTCCAGTCTCCTCCCCGATTACAGAAATTCTCGTCATTAACCTCGCCGGATTATTAATTATGGCTCTCCCGAAATTGGCTGGTACGCCAGCTAGAGAACAGTTCGATCTATTAATTACACCCTGTTTTTTCGCCGATTTGATGTCGTTCAACTGTGACCCGCACAATTATGCCAGACACCGAGCGCGCAGCTTCCTATTAGGCGGGTTACTTGGCGAAGTTATGACGCTTGTTAGACACGTTGAAATCGGATTGGAAGCCAAGCCGAGTTTCATCCTTCCGCGTTCGCCAGCCGCTCGATCGGACGCGATCCGATCGAACAGGTTAATTAGGAGATATCGAGCGGCATAACGAGCGCGACGCGGCTTCTCCGCGACACGAAGAAATTAATTGCCGCGCAGCTCGCGGCGTATCATGAGCGAGATCGTGACTCGCGTATCGATGCCAAGGAAAATTGCTGAGCAACGTGTCTGCCGCGTGGAAACCGTGGGATTCGTAGGGACGATTGGATTTTTGTTTGATGTTGGTGTTAGAGTTGTTATTGAATGGGTTGCGTTCGATGTAGAGGGTGTTCCGTAACTGGTGGTGCAACCGTGTTACAACTCTTTAAAAAGTAGGAAACGGGGTGATTGTGCGTGACAAAACACGGTTGTTCGCGAAACTTTCCGACCAGTTTGAACGATCAATGTTATTTCTTTGAAATATAATTTATTTTTCGCATATATTTTGCTTTATTTCAAAAGTTACGGATTGTTGGAAAATAAGTTGTTAAACGTGTGTGAAAAATTGATTTATATTCAGCTTTTTATTTGCAAACTTTGTTGTGCTAAATATTTAAGGAGGCTGGATATTTTCGTGAGTGACTGTAAATAAAAAATGTGGAATTAAATTTTTTTTTTTTTAGTTCGAAGCTTAATTTTTTAGGAAAGGTGTATTTGAGGATTCATTGATTCTTTAAGGACGATGGTAGATATCTGTACTTATCGTAATAATTTATATTTGTGTTTTGAAACGCTGTGATGGAGGTTTCTTAAATGTACCAATCGATTCATGGTCGAGCATTCAGAAAATCTTTTAATGGTAGGTCACACTTGATAAATTTTCCATAAATTGGTCGGATGCATGGAGCAATTAACGACGTTGTTGCGAAATGGACGGCAATTTGTCCTTTCGTGTTCATCCGCTTGCAGCGTAATTATATCAGGCAACCTTCATTATTCCCTACGTGTCGCCATACTTAAGCCAAGGTAGACCGATCAGAATTCCTTTTCCTTGAATCGATCTTACTTTATTTCTCTTTATACAATCGTGTTTCTTACTTCAATACTAAGAATGTCGTTCACAGAATATGTCGCTGTAAATTGTTTCATAAATTGAAACACGAAAACACTTGTGCATCGCGTGTTAATTCCACAACTATCAGATATACCCACGTGAAAATAAAAATTCCTTTTATTTTTTAATTAATTTATTTAAAGTTGCACTAGCTTACTCTCTATCAGCGACTGCAGGATGTCACATTTATTTCTACAGTGCTCACTTTACATTAACAATAATTATTATCCAGCTAATTTAAATATAGTCGGTAATTTAAGATTCGTACCAAATTAAGCAGAAATAACCTAAGAATATTATTTTAATCTTAATTTAAATAGATTAAAATTCCTGTCCATCATTCTAACGCTCATATCATATTATAAAAATTACCTCGCGATAACACAAAAAAAGAAAAAAGAAAAATGGGATCAAAATTACCTACCCTTTAATTCTCACCCACTTTTTTTAAATCCCTTTGAAAACATCACCGATTTTATAAGAAATAAACCACGTTGGTCCATCACCCAACACCAAACCCAGCAAAACTAACCAGACAAACGCAATCATCCACGTCGGTTCCGCTAATTCCTGGACTAAGGACATTAGCCACGGCGGATTGGCGGTAAAATATGAAAATCATCTCGTTACACGAGCCGCGGCTCCGCGGTCGAAGCGATCTTGGCTGCCGTTAAGCCTGCAACACGCGACACGCTAAACATTATCGTGGCCAGCGTATATACGCTAATTTCAGGCGGCCAGCAATCTGCATAATTCGGTTAGACCAAACATCCGGCTCGCGTGGCGTCCCAACGTTATCTGTGACTCGTCCTTATCAACCGATTCCCCATAAAATTCCACGATTCAGGGCGCGTAGGCTTAATTTTTCTTCGGTTAATTCCGCTCAACGCTGTTTAGCGATAGTAGATTAATAATGTTTGGTAGTTTGAGTAGTTTGAACAGTTTGAACAGTTTGAATAGTTTGAATGTTGGTCGCTTCTGAGATGGTGAACCAAATATACTTGGGGTCTTGCTCTTTTGTTTCGGTGTGTAAAAATTTTATTTGTATTTTTATTTATTTGTTACTATTTTCTTATATTATTTATTATTATTATTATTTTATTTATTTATTACTCGTATTTAATACAAGTAAATCTACAAAATTTGGTAGTTTGGATATTGGTGATTTTTGGAATAGCAAACGGGATATGGTTGAATAAGATGAGGTCTCGTTCTTTTAATTTTGTGCATCGAAGTTTCGTTTATTAGAGTGTTTAATAAAAATAAATTCATAATATTTGGTAGTTTGGATATTGGTGATTTCCGGGATAGTGAACGGAATTTTATATTAACATTATGTTTACGGGCATCGATTGGATCATTTTAATGGGTACATTGAAGTTAGTTCGGTTTACTTCAAATTAATAGATTTCTACAAGCAGAGATTTACTTCGTACATTTTTCTATATAAATTTCATTTTGAGTTATATTTTCCGCACGCATAATTGTTGAACTTAAGTACGAAATCTGAACTGAGTCAAATTGACGAGTTCCGTAAATCTAATGTTAAGGTTTCATTTATTAAAGTGTTTAATAAAAATTAATTCATAATATTTGGTAATTTGGATATTAGCCATTTCTGGGCCAGTGGATGGGATATAATTAAAGTCCGGTATACAACAATTGTAACTGGTTTTTAATTTATTTTGACACAGCAAGGTGTATCAAAGATATGAAACCGTGTTACGGAACTCGGTACAAGATGAAGTTGTAAAGTGTCGTTACAAGTGCCTCGTGATCGATAGACTTACGAGTTGAACAATTCTGCTAACGTGGTTTCGATACGGACGTGTTCAATCTAGACACCGGAGGTGCTCTCGGAGCTAATTGATTAAGTTCAAAGAAATACTTTGTCGGAAGTGACGAATGGGAGAAACTGCGTAACACTTTCTTTCTCAAAGCTCGTTTCCAGAAAAGAAATTGCGTATTTTCTAACCCGTTAACCCTCGAAATTTCAATCAGAAATATCAGCAGAAACGTTTCCTAAGATTCAATTGTAGCAATAATTAAAAAATTAATTTTCTTGAAACGCCGAGAGAAAAAGTATCGAAAAATTAGCTGATTTATAACGATATTTGTGGGGAACATTTAATTAACCGAACGAAGCTACCTCTGATATCGCCCTTTATTATAATTAATTTACTGCGTGGTGTTGTTCCCGAGGTCATCGCGTAACAGCTTCGGGATCTCCGACAATTAATTATTTCCCACCGAAACTTTCTACCGGAGGAAAAATTATTTCACTTCCAAGCTGCTCGCGGCCCAATTAAGAACCGCAGCTTCGACGACAGTAACTGGCAAAGTACCTATAATAGGTCTTATAAAATCGCGAAAGTTTTCACGTGGCCCAACCGATGAAATCACTTACGTTCAATTTGAGTCTGACTACCGTTTAATTTACAAGCTGTTGCTTTCGTGTGAAAATATCGAACGAAACGACCAGTGTGACTACTTAGAATTATTTTCGTAAATAATTAAATAGTATTGTTATTATTAATTAGATGTTGTTAGAATTAAAAGAATAGATTAAACAAAATTATTGGGTAAAGATATTTTAGATATTTTGAATATTTAGAATTTAAAAAGTAGATTAAACAAAATTATTAGGTAAAAATATTTTATATATTTTTTATATTTTATATATTTTATATATTTTAGATATTTAGAATTAAATAAGTAGATCAAACAAAATTATTAAGTTTCAGTAGCAAATATTTGTCGTGTTTGTTGCATATAATTATATACGTTATTCCCATTTGCTGTTTCACGCACAAATTCCTTTATTTATGCACTACCTACTCAAAGGACTCGGCAGAACAAAACACGTTCCCCAAAAACAACTCCATTAACAATATCATTTTGTACCTTGCTAAAATACAACAATAAACAATTAGCAATGGTTGGGTGTCTGAAAAATCAAATCACGAAAACTAATAATTGCTCTAAATAAATTTTTCAGCGTCAGTGCAATGTTGCAACGATACAACAAAATAGTGATAATTAAATAAAATCGAATTAAAAAAAAAAAACATAAAACGGACCGTTAACTTTGACCACGCGAAATATATTTATCACTGCGAACGGTAGAAAAATAAATAAATGAGTGAAAATATAGAGATTGATAGTTTCAAAAAAATACGTAGCACTATCCAAAATTAACCATATTAATTAAACATATTACATACAGTAGTTAATTAATTTTTATTAACCCTTGTACAAAATTAATTTTTTTCATTCCTCATTTTTTATTAGATAAATATAGTTTACAGAATAAATCGATTTGAAACACTATCAACGTCAAAATCGACCGTTCCGCCAAAAAGAATCGAGGGTGAGAAATTAAGAAGGGAGTTACAGGGGCGAAGATCGAAATCACAATACGGTATCGACGTATATTTGCGCGAGGCTGGTGGTTCACGGGTCGTAAGTGAATTATGCAAATTAAATGCGTGGCAACGGAGCGCGTACTGTCCATGCTCTGAAAATACTCGCGTGAAATAAGCGATTATTCACGAATTACCCGCCAATTTATTAGCGCGCCCGTTGAATGCTTGACTGACGTTTGTTATCGTCTGGCTAGTCCATTTTTGATGTCGATGAAAATTCTGTTGGCGACTATTTTTAGAGTTTTTGTTGAACTTTTTTTTTTGTCGTATGGGTCTTTCCTGGTATTTTGTACGTACGAATGGAAAATGTTTTAACAGAGAAAAATTTTGCAAGGTGAAACCGCAAGCGACAATATTCTTGAATTTATTTCTCGATGTATTTGATTGTTTATGTTAGTGAAATTTTGTTTCAAAATTAGGGAAATTATATAGTTTATGCTTGATTTATATTTCAAACGACTGGTTTAGAGTAGCACGAGTTTCTTAAAATAGTTGTTAATTCTGAAAGGGTAGTGTTAAAATTAACTTTTTAATCGATCGTAGTCTTTGATATAAATTGCAGAGAAATTATTTATATTAGAATTATTCGTCAGTTATTTTCTAAACTGTACTCGAATTATTTGTTACCTATTTTAAGTTTCTTTCACCATAGTGTTTTTTTTTTTAATTATTTTCAAAGCTTCGAAAGATAAAATCCCCCTTTTACCCTATAATTACACAAATTACTATACCTTCGGCTTAATACAATTTTAATAATGTATTAATTTCGAACAAAACGTTCATCAAAAACTTACAAAAATTTCACCTTTTAATTTTCGTAACTGCTAAAATATAATACCTAAAATATACCATCGATATTAATCATTTTTATATCTGGTAAAATTATAAAAACTGTGTACGCAACAAAAATGTACAACCTACAAACTACAACTTATAAATTCACCACTATTTACCATTACCAGAAGTGTACATTAAAATTCCACATTATCCGTCGCAAAATAAATTATCAATCCAATGAAACGTTGAACCTTCCGACCCGCTCTTCTTAACGAGCCCGAATAACAAGCGAAATTCCTCTTAAACGAGCCTTTCGGTAGTTAAACAGGCTGCTTGAGAACCGACAGGAAAATCAGGCCACTTTTTACGGGTTTCCATTACAGTTCTACCAAAGTACCACCATAACAACCACGTTTCGCCGCGCAGCACCGAAACTTTCCGAATAAGATATCACCGCCTCGGTGACAAGTTATTAATTGAAAACTTTGATTCAGTTAGTTATCGTGGCTGCCCGTCGAGCACCGGCCATTAGCATAATCTTGGCGACGCGGTGCTCGACGGTTGTGAGACGAAAAGTTTCCGCTTCCTGTGTCGACACCGGCGACAGGTACAAATTGAAAGCCTATCAAGGAAAACAATAATTCATAACGAGCCAGGCGATTCGGCTGACGCGTAGCAAACTCTCTGCAGCAGCCTGTTTGGTTGGCGCAGCCCTCCTATTCCCTTTCCTCGTTCGTTTCGTTTCACCGCTAGAGACGTTACTTCCGTGACAACGTAATCCCTTGAAATCCGGTTTTCCCGGCGAAGAAGAATGATTTCCATAAACCTTTTAGCGAGAACGGGGAAACAGAATTAGCCGAGTTTCGAGTCACAAAACGCTGTCCTGGCAAACGAGAAACCTTATTAAGGGGAAAAATCGTATCGATTCCACGGTCTTCTGTCGCGCGTCGGTTTGGAGTAGCTTATTTTTTTACTTCGTTTCGAGTAAGGAAATTTTCGTGCGAGGAATAATATCGTATTCCGATGTATGACAGTATGTAATGAGTATTTCATTTACAAAACGGAATCTTTACATTCGCCAAGGTTTATCGGATAAATTTTCTAGATCGTCGCAGGATAGTTTCGAAGTTGCGCCGATTCTGAAACGCAAGTCTGCTCTGGTCGAAATGTGCGTCCGTCTTTTTATATTCATTGTATAGATGGTGTTTCTTTTTAGGTGGAGGGAACGGGGAAGGGTCCCGTAGTAATTTCCAGGGGCTGAGGCGTGTGGTTTGGGTTTATGGGTAACGGGATTAAATAGGAAGGGAGATTTTTAGAGACTGGCAATGACGGGTAACTACAAAACTAGCCCGTACCTTGGAGCGGTATCCAGCAATAAGCTTGTTGCGATAAGTTCGTTTTCGAGTAATCTTTTAGGAAGAATTAAATAGGATAAGTTGGGGAATATTGGCTCAGAATTTTTAAAGAAACCAGCAGTTCGTGGATTTAATTAAAAATCTGAAATGTAAAGTATAAGTGGATTTATAATATTCTGTACATTGCTAAATGTATAATAATAAATATTTAAGCGCAGAGGGACTATAGTCACCCGTAGTAGGAGATTAAAAGTAACGCGATTCGTTTTCAAGGTACTCAAAATTGCTGGCTATTTTAGGAAGAGACCTCGTACAGACCGCGAACGACATTCTTGGACTCTCGATCGACACTTCGTTCCATAGAATCTTAAGACTTTAAGCTTGGATTGTTCGGCCGAGTTTCCTCGAAAAAGGCCAACAATACCGTGGCCGATCGCAGGCTCAAGGTCCGGTTCCTCGGTTCAGAAGAGTCGATTAATTCGATTAATTCAATCCGGTAATTGCTTCTCATCGATCCTGTCGCGACCGAGCCGAGTTGTATCAGTGTATTATACAAGCTTCCATTTCACCCCCTCTTATCTCCGAGGAAACAGTCTCTCTCGATTTTTCTTCCTCTTTCTGAAACCCTGAACGTCTTTTCTGGTTATTGTTTGGGAGTTGGAAGATCAACTGTTAGATTCTTTGCCAGATATTTGTCGCGTGAACATATTGTTCTTAATTTTTAGCGATCACGAGGATAGGATGAATTATTGGAACAGTCAGAGCTGTATTTAACCCTCTATAACAGGAATTTTGTTCTCTTGTGGCGAAAAAAAAATTACAAGCGGTCACAATTTCTCATTTTGGTATGAAAATTTAGAAATCAATAATTGTTATAGACAATGACGAATAAAATAAAATTGTATAACATCCAAGTCGTACGGTGTTGTGCAGAATTCGAGAAGGAAGGAACTTTTTTTTTTTTATTAAAAATCAGTATTCTGTTTGAATTCAAAAAAAAAAAAGATTTAAAGATTGAATTTAATTTAGTAATTGTAGGAAATAGTATAAATGATGTTTATTTGGCATTTATAAAATTCCGTTTAGAATAATAAAATTGCGGTTGTTCTTGTAAATAAATAAAGCAGACGAAGCAATTATTTCAATTTAATAACGCGTCATTAGCTGGAATGGATGAATGAAAACGGTCTCCATAGAACTGGATCCAGTTTCCTGTGGAATTTAAAACTCGCCAACACGGATTCTCAAGAAGTTTTCTCTTTCCATCGAACAATCTGTTTACATGAGCGCAGGAAAACAAACAGATCGATCATTCACCCCAGAAATCCTACCTGAAAAAGAGTCACGTTCACCAGTACTCCACCTCTGCCCCCAAAAACAACAATCTTCTTCCAGCGGAAAAAAAATAAAACAAAGAAAAGAGATCGCTGGATCGAAGTTACTTATCCTCACACGTAAAACCAAGGAAAGTATCCAAGATTTACAGTAGCCATTTGAGATCTTGTCGAACTTATCTCTGTTACCACTTTTCGATTACTTTCGACCGAATCGTACCGTTTGGTTATGCCAATCGGTAGAATTTTTACGCGGAAACTTAGTTTCTCCCTAAACTAAAGTTTCTTTTCATTCTTTTTTTTACGGAGAAACAGATTAATAAATACTATCATTAATTATTATATCTTACAGGTTCCTTCAACTCTAACAGAAACACCTAGTGATGACTTTATATAAAATAACCTACGATACCTGGAAAAATATACATTCTAGAGAAATTCATATTTAATTACCAAAAAGTGGTTAACAAACAATAGCCACAGTAGCGACGTGTCACAGCGAAAGATTTAAGCTATTTAAGCGCTAAAAAACACAATATATCGTCGCTTACCATTGGACGATGACACGACTTAAGAAATTTCAATTTTTTTTATCAAATACTGTTCTACTTTTACTAAATTTACCAGAAACCACTAATTGATTAAAAAAGGTAATTAATAATGCACGTATTTGGTATTTAAAAATATAAGAATTTTAACAAGCCTCTCCCCTAAAATTAACCATAGATACCAAACATCGATATCTCGAAACGTGTTTGGTACGAGTCATGGTTATCAATGGATTGAAACAAATAATCGTCGATGCTGTAAAACAAACTTAAAGTCCATCCCGACGATGTATAGAGATGTCGAGAAACAGAGGGTGGCCGAGCAGGGATGGTAAGCTTAATTGACGACGAAGGCGCGAAACGTAAAGTGCGCCGCTTAATTGCAGACATCGGTAATTACGGTACTCGAGGGGATCGTGGGCATTTGCGAAGCCTCCGAGGGGCTTTTATTCTCTCCCAATGGATTCAACGTGGTCCCCGTGCCTACTAGTGAGCGGGGTCGCCGTACCGTCGATGATAGCTTCATCGTAGAGTTTCCTTTCTCCTCGTCGAATAGAAGGCGGTGAAGTCGAGGACTAACCTAGATTTCAATAAAGCTTGCCTTAAAACAACTTTCACCCCATTCACAACCGCTGGAGAACAGCTTTGTAACCGACTGCTCGCGGCAACCAGCGGTTTCGTCTTCTAATTGCTGTCGCTGCTGGTATAGTCGGTGGAATAAATTGTGCGAGGCCGTAAAATGAACCCTCGAATGGTGGCTGTTGGAACGTTTGCGTGAATTGTGGCCCATGGATGCTAATATTCCTTAATAAGATGGAACAATACTTTTATACGATGCAATGCTTTGCGAATTTCGTTAAGTGACTGTTGGTGAACAACTCGATTCATTTCGATGATTATGAGATCATAATTCAGTCTAAGATTCTGAATGTTAACGTTCTGTGATTGGCCGATAATTTTACAGGGTACAATGCTTGGCGAATTTTTTAAGGTGACTATTGGAAAATAACCCAATTCGTAACGATTATGAGATCATAATTAATTCTAAGATTTTAAAAGTTAATATTCTGTAATAAGGTAGACCAATATTTTTACATAATATAATGCTTTGCAATTTTTTTTAGGTCACTGTTGGCAAATAACTCAAATCCTTGTAATGATTGTGAGATCACAATTAATTCTACGATTCTAGAAGTTAATATTCTGTAATAAGGTAGATCAATATTTTTATATAATATAATGCTTTGCAATTTTTTTTAGGTCACTATTGGCAAATTACTCAAATCATTGGAATGATTATGAGATCATAATTAATTCTAAGATTCCGAAAGTTAATATTCTGTAATAAGGTAGACCAATATTTTTACATAATGTAATGCTTTGCAATTTTTTTTAAGTCACTATTGCCAAATAACTCAATTCGTTGCAATTATTATGAGATCACAATTAATTATAAAATTCTGAAAGTTAATATTCTCTAATAAGGTAGACCAATATTTTCACATAATGTAATGGTTTGCAATTTTTTTTAGGTGACTATTGGCAAATAATCCAATTCGTTGCAACTATTATGAGATCACAATTAATTCTACAATTCTCAACTGATATCGTCGTTGTCACAATTTTGCTTATTTACTGGTTTGCATTTCCTTTGCCTCCGTCTCAAAGGTCTAAAGTTCTTCAAAGACACTATTACACGGCATAAAATAGGGGCAGGAAAATTTCACGCCACGGCTCGAACATAACTTCTCAAGTTCTTTTATCCAGTTTGTGAAATTTGAACGGAACTGTATTCGAAGCGTAACTTTACCACCTCAATAGATTCCTTCCACCGACTGTACGGCTAATAGTAGCAGCGATTATAAGCGAGGATTCACGATGTTCACCGGGTCGCTCGTCACAGCCACAAGAATGAAAAACCGTGTTGCTCGTCATTCCTCCGTTGTGTCGACCGGTCGTTTTTCAGGTTAAACGGCGACGTAATTAAGCCAGGACAAGCAGCCTTAGCCTTACCGACTGTTGCTTTTCTTCGCCGATTTCACTTCGAGGCTTGTTATTCAACGGTAACGTACGGAGAACAAGTACGACTCGGATTGTCTAACGACGTTAATCCGATTGAAGGTGGCTCGTTTCCTGCCTTGCACAAAAGTGAAATGTTTTTCTACCCTTTCCATCCGTCTGGTTGTTGGTTCGTGTATTTATGTCAATCGGACTTTCGTTTTTTTTTTTAAATTGGAAACGAAAGTGAACGGATATTAAAGCTGGCAATCCTCTTTGTCAACCAGGATTGTTATTCCGTGTAAGAAACGTACAGCTGGACCATTTCTCCGCTCTTCTCTTCGTTTTTCTTGTTTTTCTTGTTTTCTTTTTTTTTCTTCTTCTTTTGGTTCGTCCTTGTTGCTTTGATTTATTCTTTGCAACGGTTCTCGAGAAAATTGTAGGAAACGGAAACGTTGGGCTTTTAATTCGTGCCAGGCTACGTATTTGTTAAGTTTCTCGATCCTTTTGTCGCGATCTTCGATCCTCGACTTGAACGAGAAAAGACCGATGAACGGGGTCCTCTGGTTAGGCAATCCAACTTTTGTGCTCGTTGTGTCTATTGTTATTACTTATTGCTGTTCTTAGAATTTTTTCCTTGTTCGTTTGGATCAGATTATACCGCTTGTATATTTATATCTTATTTCTGTATAATCAATTATCTAGAGTTTTCGTTATCTTCGTAAATGTTAAAAATTCTCGTCTCGATAGAAAAAAACATGGTTCGGACACGAACAGAAAATCGCCTTTGTACAATCGGAAGAACTAGACTATCTGTACTATCTGTATCCCTGATACCTCAANAATTAAGCCAGGACAAGCAGCCTTAGCCTTACCGACTGTTGCTTTTCTTCGCCGATTTCACTTCGAGGCTTGTTATTCAACGGTAACGTACGGAGAACAAGTACGACTCGGATTGTCTAACGACGTTAATCCGATTGAAGGTGGCTCGTTTCCTGCCTTGCACAAAAGTGAAATGTTTTTCTACCCTTTCCATCCGTCTGGTTGTTGGTTCGTGTATTTATGTCAATCGGACTTTCGTTTTTTTTTTTAAATTGGAAACGAAAGTGAACGGATATTAAAGCTGGCAATCCTCTTTGTCAACCAGGATTGTTATTCCGTGTAAGAAACGTACAGCTGGACCATTTCTCCGCTCTTCTCTTCGTTTTTCTTGTTTTTCTTGTTTTCTTTTTTTTTCTTCTTCTTTTGGTTCGTCCTTGTTGCTTTGATTTATTCTTTGCAACGGTTCTCGAGAAAATTGTAGGAAACGGAAACGTTGGGCTTTTAATTCGTGCCAGGCTACGTATTTGTTAAGTTTCTCGATCCTTTTGTCGCGATCTTCGATCCTCGACTTGAACGAGAAAAGACCGATGAACGGGGTCCTCTTGTTAGGCAATCCAACTTTTGTGCTCGTTGTGTCTATTGTTATTACTTATTGCTGTTCTTAGAATTTTTTCCTTGTTCGTTTGGATCGGATTATACCGCTTGTATATTTATATCTTATTTCTGTATAATCAATTATCTAGAGTTTTCGTTATCTTCGTAAATGTTAAAAATTCTCGTCTCGGTAGAAAAAAACATGGTTCGGACACGAACAGAAAATCGCCTTTGTACAATCGGAAGAACTAGACTATCTGTACTATCTGTATCCCTGATACCTCAATTTCATGATCTATAAATGACGGAGCCTCTTTTACCGCGAATCCTTTTCTACTTACAGATACAGCCGGTAATATTTATCAACCACTCTGTACATATAACAAAATATAATTCAGAGCTCTCGTCATCTCCGCAAAGATTAAAAGTGAAAAGTAAAAACTGAGTTAAAAATTCAAAAACGAACAGAAAATTATCTTCCGACAATGGAGAAAGCCATACCAACCGCACTACTTTAATTACATAATCTACAAACGCAGAAGCCTCTTTCCCAGGAAACCCTTTTTCCACTTACCAATACCAGCGTCTCGTTGACATCGTTATCGAGAACAATGCTTTTCATGGAACACCTTAAGTAAATCTCACTTAGAGCCTACTTATTAAAGCTTCGAGAGAAAAAAAAAAAAAAAAATCGACTCTAATACGGAGCTGTCGTAATTGGTGGGAATTAGATCGGTTTCGACGTAAAGAAAAAAGAAGAAGAAAAAGAAGAAGAAGAAGAAGAAAAATAGAGGGAAAAAAGGGGATCACCACGGACACACGTCTTCGTGCTCCACGGCCACTTGAATGAACTTGTTAGCTGGTCGTTTCGACCGATTAAGCGTAATTAAGCCTATAATACGGTCGGACACGAAACTGTCGCCAACGGTGGAACAGTCCATCGTTTCATTCACACGAGCATCGCAAGGCTGGCCAGGGACACGCGGAGAATTATTTCAAGTGCCGTTCACTTGAAGCCTTGTCGCCGCGGGGGACGAATTTCGCGTTCGCGCAATTAGGCTGGCGGGACATAGGATGACGAAAAGAAGGAACCGGTGTTGGGATTGTACCGAGATGTTGATTAATCGGTCAGGAAAAATGGTTTCGTTCCGAAGGTTTGTTAAATTATCGGTCGTTAACCCTTTTTGTTGCGACACCCTTTGAAACTGAGTTCTTGGCTCGTGTATCGATATAATTTTTGTCGATATAGGATAGATACGAGTTTCAGAGTTTAGGTTCCTTCTGTAACGAGTTATCGTGTAACGCTTGTAAATGAAAATAAAAATTATTTTACGCTACAGAGGACGTATATGTAGGTTTTCAGCGTATAATTAAATTCTGAGGGTGGACGAAAGGGTTGATCTTCCTCGGAGTTGTTTTCTTATCGATAGGTTTTGGATTTTTATGCAAATTTATATTTTTGAGATAAAAAGCGAAGGTCCGTTCTCTATTATCCCAATTTCAGAACGTTTATTAATATTTAATTTTTAATTTCTTCTCTCTTTCATTCTCTCGCTCTCTCTCTTTTATTCTCTCTCTTTCTCTTTCTCTTTCATCCTCTCTCTCCCACTTTAATTCTCCCTCTCTCTATTTCATTCTTTCGCTTTTTCCTTTTTTCATCCTTCTTCTTCCTCTTTAATTCTCCCTCTCTCTATTTCATTCTCTCTCTTTCTCCCTTTTCCATCCTTCTTCTTCCTCTTTAAATCTCCCTCTCTCTATTTCATTCTCCCTCTCTCTCTCTCTTTCTCTCTCTCTTGAATGCATCAAGAGAAAATAAAAATATTCATGAATGGGAAACAATATCCACCCTTTTAAAGGGTCACCCAACGCACAGCGGCAAGATCGCAGGTGACAAAACCACGCGAGGAAACACGAATTCCTCTAATTTTCCCGCGTTTGTTGAAACGCTTTGCCAGACCGTTCACCACCTTACAAACGTTCCAATTACAAGCGCGTCGCTCGGGCCAGGGGTTAAATGAACCACGCCGGGTGTCAGATGAAATATTCAACAAAAAAAAAAAAAGAAAAATCCTGTCCCCTTTTCCGGCCGAGTTATGAGCTGGAACGACAGACTCCGCCCCTCTTTCTCTCGCCCTCTTCCTTCACCCTTGTGCCCTTTTTATCGCCCCCGCAACGCTGGTCGGAAAATTAACGACGAACAGTGAGAGAAAGGATTTGCAAAGGGTTAACCTAGATTTCAATGAAGCCTGTTTAAAGCGGCCCTTTCGCTTGTTCTCCGTTCACCGGAACCAGCACGGTGACAAACGACTAGCTCTTTCTAATTGCTGCGGATTCTGTCGCGTTCGGGGATGAAAAATTGTGTTAAGCGTTTCTTCTTTTCTTCCTTTCTTCCATTGTGCTTCCTTTGGAACAGAGGAACGGTTTCATGCAGAGGGAATATTTTGGATCGTCCGATTCTTCGTTGCAGTATTTGTCTTTAAGGGATGAGTGCTGTTCGATGGCGTTAAGGGACGAAGGTGTTGTTTTAGAAACGTTAAGCGAAGTACGGTTAAGCGAGTTCGAAATTTATTTTTTTATCCAATCGCGATACGTGTCGTTAATATTTATTTTTGCTATTCTCGAGGAAATGCTGTAGGGAAAAGTGAAATAAGATACTCTGGGAAAAAGCACTAAAAATTTAATTTTTACGTAAACGTTGGACCTCTTCTCAATTTTTTTTATCCCGATTTTTAATGTAAATTAAAAAAAATGAAGTAAAATATAAAAATTATTCAATCGTAAAGTAGAATAAGATATTTAAATTTAAATTTCTTCTTCGGTGTCTTGTTCTGAAATAGCATTCATTATCGAAGTCAATGTATTTAAATAACACACATCGTTTCGCACCTTAAAATTTCCTGTAGATGCACGAAAATACACGGTCCAACAAGCCTCGCGGTGTTCTCCATTTCCGGCCAGGCCACCGAACACCGCGAAAGCTGCGGAAAATCAAACTTCAACGTCGAACAGGCGCGTTGCATTTCAATGGCTGATCTGAAATTGAAATTAGGGACAGGTTGTAGTCGCTACATCGATTCACCGCTGTTGTCTCGCGATCGAATCTCGTCGCGTCTTTATTTCAATTGAGCCCACTTAGCCGTCGCCCATCGTTTGCATGCCACTCGTCGGCCAAAAATCGTGGCCGAGAGAAAAACGTGGCATTTGTTTCACCCTTTTTTCCTCGCGCTTATTCGTTCCGCGTCCAGTTTTCTTGCCTCGTTACCGCGAAGAGTCGAAGAAAGGATCGAGGCGCCGTGAATACGAGACGACATTTGTTCGCGGACGATTTTCTTTGCGTCAAATAGCGAGCTCTACTGTTTGGAGAACGACTTTGCGGTAATTGATGGATGTCTTATTGATTCGTAGACCGGACGAAGAAGAGGCGGCTTTATTGCCTCTTCAAGAGATAATTGTGTCGATGCTCTTAATTGTGATTGATGTGTCCAGAGAGTTATTCGATTAATGTTGCGGCCAATTTTTGTTACCGGGTTATTGGGGTTGTCAGTGTTGGCGTGTTTGTTTCAGTACCATCTTTTTATCATTTTATCTTTTCATCATTTTATCTTTTTATCGATGAAGAGAAAGTGGTAAAATAAATTACTCGTGGATATTGTTTCGAGTTTATTCCACGAGTGGGAGAGTTGGTACGATAGGTTTGTTGGTAATGTTTTGTAAATTTTAACGTAATTGTTAGTTTCTGGATTTACGAATTGAAATTTAAACTGAATTTCGTCGCGAATTGATTTTACGTTAATATTCACGGAAAGGAATTAACATGGGAATGGTAGTTGTATTCTGTATGGTATTTTTACATTATCCGCTATTTTTTAAGTAATCTCATGGGATACATTCGTTTAATTATTATTATTTTTTTTTTCTGTATTTTTCGCAGTAGAAGCAATTATTTCGTCGTTATTTACTCGAAATACACCGAATTGTTCGTGCTCCATTATATTCGCNAAAAAAAAGGAACGACGAAGAAGTAAGATACCTACGGTAAAACCGGCGGAAAGTAGAAGAAGAACCATTACTGCCTCGAAGGAAAAGTCTCCCGGAATTATTCAGCCGTATGATCGCTTAAGGAACTCGCGGCGAGTTCATTTGAAGAAACGCACCGCCATCGGCCTGTTCGAGGAGCATTGACTTAATGGCTCGTGAGCCAGAGGACAGGATCATCTTCGTCGACCCGAGCCATCATCATCCTCGCCTATCTAAATCGTAACGAGAACAACGCGATAGAAACGTCCACCTCTCTTCTCTTTTTCCCTCCACATACACCGATCCTTCCTTTCACCCTCTCTGTTTCTCTCTCTCTCTCTTTCTTTCTTTCCTCCCTCCCTCTTTCTTTCTCTCTACCAGCACCCAAGAAATCCTTGGCCGGGCAAGAGTTCGCGAAAGCTCGACCGGAGGTAGCGGCTTAAAGGAACGGTAGGAGGATAAAATCAAAGTTGAAAAAGAAGGAAACGAGGCGACTGGTTGGGCGAAGAGGCGAGGGGCGCAGGAGGCAACTCAGAAAGGAGATCCGCTTTTCCATTGGCGTGCTTAATCCGGACCTAGGAAACGTCTTAATTGGGGCTTAAGGGCAAAAGAAACCGCAGGTCACTGTATTACAATCGGAGCCGGCTACACAATCGCCGGTTTCATTAAGCCACCAACTACCCCTCTAGCTAGTGACCGTTTCTTCCATTTTTTTCCTTTTCCTTTTTTCTATTTTTTTTTTTTTTTATTTTTCTTTTTATTTTATCTTTTTTTTTCTCCTTTTCCTACCGCGCACCGGCTACTCGGAGGAACCATGGCTGCCCATAAATACCCGGCGTCTTGGAATTCCTTGCGAAGGCCACTTCCCTGCTCCCTGGTCAGGTAACAATGCGTCCATTGAATCGTTGAATGGGCCAACCCAGGGGCTGGGCTCTTTCTCCCTTTTACACGGGCCGACACGACGACGATCCTAGTGGCGAGTTGCCACAGGTGCACGAACGGATCTCGGACGTGTCCGGGCGGATGATGCACGGCCGCGTTGATATCTCGCGAAGGACGATGCTCGTGGAGTGAATGGGGGAGGTCTGTGTGTAAATACTGGTGTGGAAGACTTCTTTTTGGCCCTGGGGGCTGCTTTCAATTCGCATGCTGGTCGATGGGCACTGTTGGTGGAAATGGAGTTGTGGGTTGGCGAGGTGTTGGCAAAGATGGGGAGGAGTATACGTTGCGATTCGGGTGAGGGAGGGAAGAATGGGTGTGTGGTAGAGTTATTTTTGGTATTCTTAAATTGTGCATAAATGGTCTTCTTCCTTTAGTTGGTATAAAGTTGTTGATTAAAATATTTACTGTTTAAGTTGAGCTGTTATAGGTAATTTTAATATTGTTTTCGTGAAATGGTGGATTTGGGTTTTTATAATATTGGAGATCGTACATTTTATTGCTTCTCGGATTGTGGATATTTAGTTTCTTGATAAAATTTTTGTATTAGGTAGATATATTGTATAGATTGAGTTGGAGTGATCTTAATACTGTTTTGGGATTTTATAGGATTATAGAACGTATTTTTTATTGCTTCTTGGATTGTAAATATTTAGTTTCTTGATAAAATTTTTGTATTAGGTAAATATATTGTACAGATTGAGTTACGATAATTTTCATACCGTTTTCGTAAAATGGTGGGCTTTGGATTTTATAAATTTGAAGAATTAATAACAAAGTAATTATTTAATTCTTGAATTTTTAGATTTAACATCTGATAGAAAATAAGTTATGCGAAAGAATACCATATGGTATCTTCGAAGTCCTCCGAAGTCTTCAATTATAGAATCGTTCGATACGCAGAAAATGGTATAAAAAATAATTTCAAACTTCGAGATCACGTCTTAAAAATTGCACGTTATCCCAATAAAGTGTAGACAAACGTGTGCAGGCAAAAAATTAGATCCTTCGGTATTCGGTTAGATTCTAATTCGAGTTATTCACCGCTATCGGCTTAGATATCTCAATCGACGGATGCACGGCTCGGGTAAAATGTATGAATATTCATTGTCGGGACCGCAGATGCCCTATCCGAACGGTATAAATCTGCAAGCAGTTTTGAAAATTATATTTCCTTGGTTTCCGGCCGTAATTAATCGATTCTCGCGCTGTAGAAATTTTCTGCTGTCGATAAAATCTATTTCAATAGATCCATCTATAAATATTAATTATTTATGAAGAAAATTACGAAAAGAACGGTTATAATTTAACGTTTAATTCTCGTTTTCTTTAAGATGTTTTACTACCAAAATTTGTGCAAACCCATTTGATTCACGTTAATCACATACATAAATTAATAAAGTAATATAGTGCATTATTAAATTTATCACACAGTGCTAAACTAAATTAACCACCAATCAAATATTAACACTAAAAGAAAAGTATAAATATTTCCTTTCTTTGAATTTTAAACTGGCAAAAATTCTCTTAACGAGACTTCGATGCATCCACTTTAAGAAATACTAAAATTAACCCTCCAGGATCAAAGTTTTATTTGCTTATGAGAATATTATAATTGACTACAATTTTTTATTTTTAGACGAAACCTAGAAACCGATAATTGTAACAAACAGCTCAGTTGCTCTTATTATACAATAATATACCAGCAAAGAAAAGACACGGGTATGTCGAGAGGGTTATTTAAAGCACGAGAGTATGCATTTACTTCTTTCAGCCATCGCAGAATTCACCCTTCTGCGACACGAACCTCAAAAAGATCCAAGTATCGACGTACACAGGGTACACACAGGGTAGTCGATGTATTGATGAATCGATGAGCACGAAACTGCCAGGGAAGACGAACGAACGACGTTCTGAACGAATGGTTCTCCGAAAAATGCTGCCACGTTTTCGCTCCCACGCGTTTCTGTTTTTTTTTCCCCAGTGTTTCTTTTTTTTTCGTTACGCGAACAGATACGGGGATGGCGAATGCGGGCAGAAGATAGAAAGAAAACGAAGCCATTGGTCGAGGGAGAGGATGAAGCGGTAGATCGAGCGATCGCAAAGAGAAAGGGAGAGTGTTGCGTGAAATGAGGTTGACGAAGAGAGACGAAGCGAAGAAAAGGGGAAGATGAATTTAAGATGGAGACAGGCTGTTGGTGGAGAAATTGAAGGAGAGACGACGGAGAATAGGCTGAAAGTAGTGTGCTAACGGCTGTGAGGCTGGTGCAGCTGATTATACAGGGTGATTCGTCAGAAAAGGAACGACAGAACTCGTATTGGGCCAAACTATGAATAATTTCGTTCGCTGTATCGTCTTAAATAAATATTCTGCTTCGTTCGATGGAAGATTAAAATTTCTCAGACACCGTTGGAAAAATAAAAGAGCTACATTGCTATAGAACAGAGAAACAGAATACTTAAGAAAATAAAAATTATATCCGATGAGAAATAAAAAAAAGTAATAATGGAACATTAAAAGCGGAGAATATACTATTCTAGAGTAAAAAAATTATTCCAAATAATATTGAATGGAACAAACTGAAAAAGAAAGAAAAATTGGAAAGACACCATAAGAGAAATGAAATTCGAAGGAACAAAAATTGTCAGCAATTTAATAGATATTAATTAATTGGATATTAACATACACCAACGTTCTCGTTTCCCTTCTTCTAAGCGCTAAGAAGCGTACCACGTTTTGCGAGGTCATCGGTTGTCAGGTTTAAAGAGATTTCGATGCCAAGGGAAGAGTATTACGACGCGGTCGGATTATATGGCTTAAAATTCAGTAGGTGCTCCAGGCGGAAAGACTATATTCCCATGGGTGCTATATCGCCCAGGCTTATGGCGCATTTCCTTTCGCGCGGTATGAACCATCCCTCACAATCGGTGTATATGCATCATCCTAACGGCAATAATTTTGTTTGACGAAGAATCCTGCAGATAATAAGAAGCAACGAGGAATGTGACAACGTTGTAAATA
Source organism: Ctenoplectra terminalis (assembly GCA_019453375.1). Lineage (NCBI taxonomy): Eukaryota > Metazoa > Arthropoda > Insecta > Hymenoptera > Apidae > Ctenoplectra > Ctenoplectra terminalis. Next base: position 38,817 of record SMSQ01020252.1, on the reverse strand, counting down.
CGAGTCGAGTTTTATGAAACAGTCTCGCGCTTCTTTTCGAGCTTTAGACTTAATAATCGAGGGAACGAATCCCGATACGGATGTCAACGCGTTTCCTGAGGACTCTAAGTTATTTTTCCTGTCCGTGTCAACCGATCCATATTAATCCCGAAGTCGCGCGTACGAAGAAGTCGCTTCGAATCTCGTGGGGTTGGTTGAACTTTTGTGACAGAGTGGCGTGATCGAACGTACTTGGTCTCTTTGTTCTGCTTTATTTTTCTTGTCTCGTGGAAACGGGTGGTGGATCGGTAGGCGAGAATCGATAAAAAGTTGGAACAAGGTTGGATCAGGATTATTCTTTCTATCGAAAGGAATTCAAAATTCAATTTTTACAGGTCTGATAGGATACGTAAAAAATTTGTTGACAGATTTTTACATAAAATCAGCCTATCCCTGGTTCTGGAAACCAATTTACGAAATCAAATTTATTCAGTTTTGGGGCAAATGACAGATCTGAATAGGAAGTACCTTATAGTATCTCTGTTCGTATTTAAAATTCCACTTCGTACAAATAATTTTTTAGTATTATCTATACTTAAAAAATGAGAATAAAATAGACCCTCGTCGCTTCAGAACGAACACACCGTATACCCGTCCTTTCTCCGATCTTCACTTTCCATTCTCCCTCCGACCGACTCCGCTTCGATCCTCCGCTACGGTCCAACCAACGGAAGCCCAAAAGAAGCATCGAGAGCAGCAACAAAACGCACCACCGCTAAACACCGCAAAACTATGCACCCCTCGTACCCCTTAGACCCTATTTAGACCGGCTGCAGCCACTTATCGTCGCGAGATCGCGATCGATCATTCCAGTGGCGAGTAACAGTCCTGCCGGAATGATCGAGCAATTAAACAGCGATCGTCCCGGCAGCGGGTCGTAAATTACTCAGGTGTCGGGCTGGCTGGCTGGAACCGACCGTTTCAATCGAAAGTTTCGCGTCACGACTCGGCCGGTCCTATCAGATACTTCATAAATCGTGCCGCCTCGAGCACAACGCCGTCCAAGATCGAACGAACGTATTCTCATGCTAAACAAAGTAATCATGCGAGCCATTCGTCAAGCACGAACAACGGTCTCCGTCGAATTCCAAAAACAGCAGGCCACCACATTGGCCGGGTTTCAACTCGGCAACCATCCAAGCGAAGAAGTGAGATTCTAATGAGGCTGAGACCCGCGGAACCGGTGGCACGGGGCCCATGCACACCGATGGAGGGCCGCGTTTCGACACATTGTTCGATGCGAATATACGTGTATTGTGCGCGCTTACGTGTGGCAGGTTTCTTTGATTCATGAACGAAGTCACGTCTTGTGTATCTGATTGTGAGAAGAATATTGGGGTGGAAAGGATTGCGTGATTTTAACGGGGTTGGTTAGTGTTGCCGAGACGGAAGATTTCTTTCGGGCAAGCGGTCTCTCGGTTCGTTTGTGGCGATGCGATCCGATTGGTATGCGCGACCGTTTCGAAAAGGATACTCGATAACGAAAAATGCGTGTGAGAGGTAGGAGTGCGTCTTTTGTTTTAATTAATCGAACTCGGATTTATGTCAGAGGAAATATTTCTAGTTTTGCACAGCGCTTTGCACTCGACAGGTGACTCTTAGTCGCCATTTTGATTTATGCAATTCGAATGGCGACAAGGGATGTAAACATTTCAGTAATTCGTGTATTTCACGTGTTTTTAGTTTCGTTTAAGACTTGTAATTTTGCGTCAACGCTAGGTTTACCGGAGATTTTCATCTTTGGAGCTGTAAATTTTTTTAAGTTTCACAGAAGTATTGCGAAAGCTTAGTGTTGTCTATTTTTTGAAGCGTTGTCTCTTAATCTCCTTTCATTCTTCTGTGTCTCGAAATCTACCGCGTTTCCGGTAGATGAAAATAATTCGACGGGAAATCATCGGATCTTCGATTTATCTTAACCCGGACATCGTTAAGGTCGTTGTCTCTATCATCCCAATTAAAATGGACGCCGATAGTAGCTTCGACGTTTCAATCGATAACCCATGCGACGACTGAATTTATTCGGGCTTCAATTATTTTAGCGCGCTAAATTTTCGATTTCGTTCAAATTACGTATGAAACATTCTTTATAAATAGCTTAAAGAAATTTTTGTACTATAAACTAAATGATTACTCGCTATATCTTCCTCCATCGCGGGCAATTTTTTTTTAAGTTACTTAAGAAAAATTTTATTATATAAATAATATTTTACAAGATAGAGCATTTTATGAACGTAATCGAAAGCTCTCAACTTCGATCTAAAAAATATTGGTATTTTAAACAAATATCCAAATGTTTCCACTCATTTCTTCCAAAAATCATATCAAAAGCTTACGAATCTCCTCCATCAACATTTTCCTTGCGACGAGCGTGAAATTTACAAAACACCCTTAATACCATAACCCGAACAACGTCCACAACAACGATATATATTGCTGTCGCCGAAAGAAGCGGCCAGAAATATTCATAGAGCGGTCAAGCTTTTCGATGAGGGGTGGCATGATCTCATCAGGGCATTCGACCATCGTCCCTGGGAGCTTTTGTCGCCCTATGCGCTTCCTATTTCCCCTCTCGATATTATGCGCCGTCACGTTTTAACAAATTTACGACCATGGATCCGATTGCTTGCGGCACTGCCAATTTTAATATCGAATTCGTATGGCAGTGCCAGTGCGACGTTAGATACTAAACCAAAGAAGGGGAGATAAAAGAGAAAGGGTGGTAGAAGGAAGGACGACTGTACGTACGGAGCGTATGTGCTTTCAAGAAGCGAATTTTAAAATTCCTAAATTATGAATTTATCTAAATTTTTTAAAATGCTAGGATAAAATAGGGAAATATTCAATCGCCTTCATTTTCTTTCTTTTTTTAATTCCTGAATAACTTTCTTAAATTTCTAATTAATTTTTTAGATTTTTAGGATAAAATTCTCTGATTTGTTTAAAATCCTAAGATAATTTACTGACTTGAAAATAATTTTCACGAAGGTACACATTGCTCTATCTCGATTCTCGCATAAATTCAATCAAAAACATCAATTATCTAATATTCAATCTTTTTAGAATTCTAGGATGAAATTAAATTTTCTTAATTTTTTTAGAACCCTAGGATAACCTAGCAAAAATAATTTTCCCTCAAAATAATTTTTATCAAAAGACATTCCTGCGTTTCCTTTCTTAAACGAACTTTCTTAAAACGATTAGCCACCTTTGAATTTATTGCCTGAAAAATTATATCACGCCTACTTGACACAGAGAAACTCTTTTCTAGAACAATTTTTATACAATAATCTTTTTTTTTTAACAATTTCTACCATGTGACGACATCGTCGCATAACGCTTCATCCGATCCTCGTAATATCAAGGAGTGAATTTTAATAGATACGTACGAGGTACATTAGATCCTAGACTCGCTTATCCGACTGGTTATCCGAGCAGTTATCTACCTGCCAGGATCCAAGCCACTCCGTTCTATAGCGACACGCGCCGTCGCTTTTTACGCACTAATCTGCCTCGATCGATCGTTTAATCCGGATTAGAGTTACGAGTGACACGACTGGAATAAGTAATCGAGCGTGAGCCCGCCGGTTGCAATTTAATTCCTCTCTGCGGCTACGATCCTCTTTCGTCCTTTCTCTGTCTGTACGTCTCCCATTCATCCCTTTGCGTGTTCCTCTTGCTCGCCTCTGCGAAGGTTAAGGCTGTAGCGGCACGCGGAACGTCGAAAGGTTAATTAGACTGCACTGATTTGCCGCTGGTGCAACGAGCGACGGGGTTGTTTTGGAAAATCGTTCTATAAGGGTGAACGCTGATGGAATCAAGGGTTTGTTTTAGAATTAATTTACGGTTTCGGTTTGTTCCAGTCGATGGAGGGTTGTTCGATTTTTCGAAAGGGATCAACTTGTTAACTGGATTTTCGATCGGAAACTTCTTTATACTTTGAGCTAAAAATTAATAGAAAATGATAGGTTTTAATTGGGTCGATTTTAATCATTGCAAATGTAAGTCTAATGTAACGCGTTTTTTTAATAAAAATATAACGATGTACTGAAAAGTAAATCAGTGTGAAAATAAGTGATTACGTCCAAAATATCGGCAATCCGCGTGACTTACTCGTCTTACCCGGTTAACGGGTTAAGGGGAAGGGTTAAGGGTGGATATATTTTTGTTAGGATTGAAATTCTGGGTTGAGATAAGAAAATTTTAAGGTTCTGCGAGGTATTTTTGATATTTGTGTAGAATAGTGTAGAATAATGTTTTTTTAACTTTTTTTAAATTGTAGAGCACTTTCTACGACTGTTTGTTATACTTCAGTTTTGTTTTTAGGGGATGAATGAAATTTGAAATAATTTTGAAGAGCCATCAGAGCGAGTAATTAAAATATGAAATGTTGAATATGTGTGATCACGTTTTTTAAATACTTTTTAAGCATCCCTTATGGTGGACTTTATATTACATTTATCAAAAATTAGTAATCGTATTGGAATAAATAAATATTGGGAATATAGGTGGTGAGATTTCTCATAAAAATAATTGCAGCTAAAAATAATCGCTGCGCTCGAAATGAATTTAATCGTAAAGTAAAATAAATAATCCGCAAAAATGGTTGAATAAAAGTAAATTAAAAATTACTGTAATAATTGATTAACTTGACGATCACGGTATTGAAAAATGTTATGTATAAATCATTCATAAAATAAGTTTTGAAATTTACTAATTTTCCAAGGCGTTGAATTGTATTAAATTTTTTTTCTTATATCGCAAGGTTAATTTTCTAGAATTTTGGTGTAATAACGATGCATTATTTTTTGTTTCAGGTAAGTCGATGATGCTGATACCATACCGATCTGATTATTTCGTAAGTAGTACCGTGTTAGTTTATTATAAAATGAATTTATTCGATGCCGAGGCATCATGATTTATTCTACCATGAATAATTCAAATATAAAGAGGCAGTGATGTAATATTCCGTAATTCTTGTTCGAAATTCGCGCTCTTAATTCCCTTAATTACTCAGAATTGTGGAAGGGAGAATTAATTAAGAACGTGATGGTGCGTGGATCAGTTAATTCGGATTTCGCATGGTAGGAATTCCTGGAATTCTTGTTCGGAAATCAGTTTCTTGGTCTTTTCCTGAATCATTTAAAACCGTACCAGCAAAGTTTAATCAATTACTTGCTTACTCAACGAATCGGCTATCCTGGTTACTTAAATTCTAATTTATCCTCGAGTAACAGAGAATCCTGTCATACTTTTCTTTTTCGTTATAAAAATTATTTGATTATTCAAATTTGTATCATAAACGTATAAATTCTATTATATTCGCGTAAAACATGCGGAAGATCCTATCTTTGTAAAATATTTCTTAATCACTTTTTTCAATATAATCGATTAAGATTTCCCGGTTTCATCTAGAGACGATGAGCTAGTAATCGCTGTTAACAGATTAATAATCATATATTAACGATAATATAAGAATAAAATACAAGAATAAGTGAGAGATGAATAAACTTCGTATTTCTGCGATTTCCGTATCGAATATTCAAATCACCCTCTCAAATCACGCTCTAATCAACTCTCTAATTCTTATTTAAAGTAGAAAAAAGGGGAAAGTGGAAATAAAATGGATAGATAAATTGCAAACTACTCAGAATCACGGGAAGAATTAATTCTTCGTCACACGGTTAATTCGGCGCGACAGATTTGCCGCTGCGTGAAACGCGATTTCGCTAGTAGTTCCTTCCGCAACGGGGGCCACGCTGCCGTGGAAAAATTTCATGAAAATTTCAACCGTGTCGGCCGGCGCGTTTAACGCGACTCGTTTCAACCCTTCCGCGCTAACCTTGCCTCCATCGCGAATTATACCGAAGGACAGGACGATTTCGTCGCTCGCGCGGAACGAGAACGAGCATACTCGTCGTTCATTTACTTAATTATACATTAGTCGATAAATCCAGTAATTATCAGCTCTTGTACGTAGCGCGTTGTTTCACTAATTGTTTGCTCGAATAATTAATTGGCCGAATTAATCCGGAAATCGATTCAAGCTACGGGCTATCTAAATATCAACAACGTGACACGGCATCCCTTTGAAAACGCGACGACGTATTTCCGTCGTAGCTTCGCGTGAAATCGCACGTCGACCACGATTTCCTGCATTTTAACCCTCCTTCGCCACGATATCGACATTCTCGGAGAAATTCTCGTAGGTTTTTCATATCTTTGCTGGAGATTTTTGGAATTGAACGGAAGTGTTAGAATTGTTGAAGCTGAGATATTTTAGGGGTTGAATATTGAGTCGAGGGAAAGAATTAGGGTGAAAATGTGGGAACAAAATTTAGAGAAAGATTGTAGGTTTTTATACGCTTTATTAGGAATATTTTGGTACACCTGATACGTTCTGAATCAAATTTTTTGAAACTAGGTGTAATTATTTTGTAATTTTTTAAGTAGAGTATAGACACAGTGAGTATATAAATATTCGGACATGTTTTAATAAGTTAATGAAGCTAACAAGTTATTCTTCTCCTTGTGATACAAATATATAAAATTGATCGCATTAAAGTATTATTAATATATATTATTTTATAATTGTTTAATATATTAATATATCGATTCGAGTGTTTCAAAAAGATTTACACTATTGGTCGCAGAGGTATCCTATCATCTCACGTATTAAGAAAATTTTGTCTACAAAGAGTTTATAAATAAGAAATAAAAATCTGTTTTTGACGAACATTAACCAGTTTACTTTACAATAATACACAACACTTTTTAAGTAAAGTAAAATACATAAAGAAATATATTTCGAGGAAGTAACATCGATACCCAAGACGTCCAAATACTTTTATGACCAACTGCGTAAATATTATATCGCCTGTAATATTTATAAATATTTACCCGAAACTAATTTCCTAATATTGTCTTTAATTATTTACATCTTGAATATAAACTCCCAGTTTGTAACAACCGAAAGATGTATCAAACAAAAAAACAAATTCTTATTTTTGTCGATAAGTGTAACATAGAACAAAATTCAGATACAACTCTCATATGTGCATATATTTAGCCTGACGGTAAACGGAATCAAGAGAAATTGATCCAGAATGGTTATCGACTTCCCTGATTCGCTTCATCCATCCACTTCAGCTCTTTCCCCGCGCGATACCATAAATTTATCATGAAAGGGCTGTCGGATTGGCCCTTCGCCTTCAACTGGCTTTGGTCCCGGTTGCACGACGATATCGATGGAAAGACAACGTCTGGCTGGGGCAAGATAAATTCGTTCACGGCCGACGCGTTAATACGTCTAGATGGCCGGGCTCAATGCTGCATGCAACGCGATATCGAGCTGAATGAAAAAACAGAAGGATCAATGTAGCGTGATAACCTTACGATGCCAAACATGTCGCGCGAAAGGGCTTCGAATATGATATCGAGATTGAAATAAATCCAGGTCGTTCTTGAAGCTCGCGATTTTTGTAGAAGTAAATTATCGCGTTCGGAAATACGTTTCGTTTTTCGTAATATAAGGTTGTGCCAAAAGTTTCTTTCGTTTTACTAATGAGCAATGGGTGCGTAATATTTCATATTTTAAAATATATTATTATTTTATACAGGATCTATTTTGATCTTGTTGGAATATTTATTAAAATGGTAAAACAGTGTTTAATGTGGAAACTGTTTTATTCTTAATAAAATCGCAGGTGGAAAAATACGCGTATCCTAGGAAATAGATTTTGTTGGGTAAAAATGAGAAATGTAAAAATACTATTGCAATTGGAAAACTGTACAAAGAAATATAATGTTAAAATGGTGCCGGTCTTCAACGTGGGAGTGTTGGCGGCTAAAACAGACTGACTAGTCCTCAGGAATCCTCGGGCTGGTCAGCAGAAAGTGCAATAAATCGCAGATCAAAAAAGACCTTGCGGGGGTATGCACATATTCTCGGTGAATCCCAACAGATCTATTACCTTTATCCATTTCTTGTCTAACAAATGTTAGAAAATCGCACATTACGTACACTGCGAATTACGTCGAAACAAATAACCGCGATCACATCGTAGAGCAAATTACTCATTCCAAATTCGAACACAGAGCCAAAGTTCTGATTTATCCGAAAACCAAGGGCGACGTAGGCTTTGCCATCATTTTTTATGCAGTCGTGACTTTGTAAGGATGTATCGAGGAATACTTGTGATATGGTAGAGGATTTTATATTTGCAAATAAATTTCAATTTTAAGGAAACACTTATATATGATAGTTACTACGTATGGCCTTCCGAGCGTTAAGGGTTGAGGTCTCCGATGCAGACGAGCAACTTATGTCCGCGCGATCTCGCTGCGGAAAGTCGTTCGTCTGCATCGGACCTTACAGCGAAGTGTCTCGCGAGACACCAACGCATCGGGTCTCGCGATAACAAATTCTGATAGACGAGGGTTCGTATCACCCATTCATAGTGAACGATGGCCGATATGAAAAGATACGCGTCTAATATTTTTTTTTCAAGATCAATATCGTATCAAAGTTTCATAAAAATCGACGCGGGTGAACTCCGTAACATTCTTTGTTGGTGGTAAAAAAAATTTTTATTACTTCACGCGATCAATTATGAGTTTCAGGATAGAAGTGTGTCTCTTAATTTTGGTTTTAGTTACGGTGAAAAAATATTTTGTATCGTTTGGATGTTTGGATCTTATATATTTTATTTTATTTTATTTTACTTTATTTTATTTTATTTTGAAACTGTTCGTGGAGTTGCGGATGGTGTATTGGTCGCCATTTTTGATAGGCTAGATAGATAAATGTTCGTTCGAGGTATTCCACAAGTTTAGTTATGAAAATCGTGGAGGGTAAAATAATCTCTCGGAGAAATTGGATTGGATGGTATCGTTGAAAGGACAGAATTGAATCTAAAATCGGAATCTGAAACCATTTAACCGTGACGCATTATATTGTTGAAAATATACGTTGAATCGGTTGCAGATGACATCTTATATCATTTCGGTTTTAACAAAGATACGCTGGACCTGTAATCAAGCGCAGTCCGAGTTAATTTACGATTTTCCATAGTTTCATCATTTGCGATGATATTTTCACCAAGCTTCGTTTGTAATGGTTTTGAACTAGATTGTTTATACTCAGTGGAATGGAATGCAATTATGTATCAAACAAGTAGAATTATACGGAGGTTCCGGTAAACTACATTCTCGTCACTAATCCTCTATCTAAATGCAAAACTATTATAAAGCGTAATAATTGTACGAATAAATAAAACTCGTATCGCATTCATCACATTTCTCCAATTAACTTCACAATCTTTTCTAATCGGTACATAATTTGAGAGTATTGAAAATTAAGAATCAACGTTGATGAATTTTTTAATTCCAAGCATCCAACATTTTTCTAAAAAGAAATATAAAAATTACTAAAGAGATAGGAGATCATAGAAAGCAGAACAGAATGATATTTTCCACGTAGTAATTTATTCTCCTATTTCTTGCTTTTTACATTCATATTAGAACCTCATATCGTACAGTTGCAAGAATTAAAATCGACGTAACCAACATTTTTTCTTTTTTATCAATTTTTATTTCTCTCTATGAAAAAGTTTCTGATTATGAAACGACACACTGTTAACGGGTTAAAAATAAATAAGTAAGAGTTAATACTTCACATTGAACGCTAGAATTAAGGAACGAAATTATTTACGGAACGATCTACCAATAATTACACAAAATCATCGAGTAGAAAATTACTACTCCGCCATCTTCTACCATCCAACATCATCCACTATTAACTTTTTCCACTCTCTTTTCTCAACCATCACCAAACGTGTATCGCTAAAAAATCGCGGTCATTTAAGTTCGCTTCGCAATCAATTCCCACGTGTTCACCTTCGTCACCTGTTGTACGTGGTTGTCCGACACGTGCCTCGAATGCGTCCTGACGTCTCTGCCTCGTTCTCTTCTTGATCACGACGAGGAACCAGCCGGAGAACGACGCGTGCCGCTCGATCCTTGGAAACAAAAGCGTTTATCCCTCTCGTGTCGCCCGGAAAAATGGATGGCAGGGTCGTAAATTACGCCAGTACGTCCCCGTGGGTTACGTTCGAGCTAGGGGGTGGCTTTTGTCGAATGCGAAGGCGGACAAATCATGTTGTCGATAGCGTGTCCTCGCGCCGTCGCCGTCGCGACGCCCGTAAAACCAGTTGGCCTAAGTCCAGACGAGCGAACAACTCACTGCTCGCGCCGAACGAAGAACCGGAAGTGAACCATTCACGGCTCGTCGCGGCACGCGTCGGTGTATAAGTTTCGCTTGCCTCCGCCGCGGGTCCAAGACTTATGGGACTCTTGTGACATTTTTTGAAAGATTTGGGCGATCTTTTGAAGAATTTGCGCGATTTTTTGAAAAATTTGAGCGATGTTTTGTAGAATTTGCGCGATCTTTTGAAAAATTTGGGCGATGTTTTGAAGAATTTGCGCGATTTTTCGAAAAATTTGAGTGATGTTTTGTAGAATTTGCGCGATGTTTTGTAGAATTTGTGCGATTTTTTGAAGGTTTTCGCAATCTTTTGAAGAATTTTCACGGTTTTTCGAAAAATTTATACGATCTTTTGAAAAATTCGCGCGATTCTGGCTTTATTCGAAGCCAATTCCTTTTCTCGTCATGGATTCTTTTTCTCCTTCAGTGGTTAATTATAACAGGGGTGAACAGATCATTCCTGTGCTGGATTAACATGGATATTAACCCCTTTTATATAGATAACCCCGATTTTTTTCAATATCCATACATATTAAAAATAGCTATTCAATGCATTAACACTGTTTTAGTATCTTCTGTTATCTCTGTATACACATATCTTCTGTCCGCTAATTTTCAACCTCATAAAGTGAAATTATAGATAAAGTTAAAATCAAACTTTATTCAAAATATAGTGTATCTTGTTCACGATAATAGCACTTTAATAATGAGGTCTCAACATTTTCTAAGTACCTAAAACCTCTTTCTTTATTTTTCTTTTAAGGCGAAGAAAACCTTCAAGAAGCTCGGGTTAGGTTTTAATCCAGGGGTTGTAAAAATTTTAACCAAAAATTGGATGATTCGAGGTTGCAAAGGTTCTTTGAAAGAACCAGCACATCGTAAATTTAAACAAACTTAAATTTAATTTAAATTGTCATCCGAACGAGAAAAATATAGTTGGTAAAATAAATACTCGTGGATTCGTAAAATTCAGTGTACTAGTAAAAATGGTTAAAAAACATTTTTCGCAGAGAAGGAAAGATTCCAATTTTTAAGTTTAATAAGGATTCCAAAGCTTTAAAAATAAATATAAAAATCATGGAAAAAATTCAGCCTGACTTTAGAGGCACATCGATTCGGATTCATTTATATTTGAAGCTGTTCGAAAGAGGAATATTTTTTTTTACCCCCGTTTTCAGGGATACGGTTTCTGATGGCGAAAAATTTAGAACTTACGGCTAGGCCGCGTATAAATTTCTTTTTATCGAGTATATCGTAGCACCTTACGACTCGCGGCGAAGTTAAATATAAATTTCCTTTTATGGAATTGGCACGGCGTGAGCGTTTCCGGGATGTCTTGCCTCTCGGTGGGTTTTACATAAATCCAATACATTTGTCGTCATAAAATCGAAATTAGTTTTAAAAAGAAAGAAATGAAGCTAAAGATAGAAACTGTTCGATCTACAACTTAAATCTATTCAAAATTCTTCACAATCTCTTTCAAATTAGGGTAATTCCGTGTAAAATGACTTAATCTCGCGTATGCCATGAGATGTTCAAATTTTCAGCTATTTTTAACAATATTACTGAATATTAAAAATATCAATCCTGCGGATGCAGTTGATCTGAGAGATACACGTAAAATTTTACAGCGTATGCAAATTTTATTTTATTCTGATTCTGTCTGCAGGGGAATATTTATATTTCCTTTAATGATTATAAATTGTATCTGTTTTAATCAAATTTAACTTTTTCACGTATTCGTTTTTTCTTCTTTCTTTTTGTAACGATTTGCACTGTCGCACAAATTTCAAGCACACCATGACCTAGTAAGAGATTTTTAGGACCGCGACCTCTAAAAAGTTAACGTTAATATTATAAATCCACGCGTTTGTACCTCACTAAATATATATATTTTTTTATTTACCTCAAACGTCAATTAAATTTACGGTATAACGACTCTTTTTAAAAAAGTGGGCCATCATTGCTCATCTTACCCTGGTATATGTACACGTACATTACCGACCAAAAATTAAAAACCACTTTTCGGGTGGTACCGAAATTTAATTTCTTTCCCAATTCATCGTACCTTTTCAAAATTAATATTACAAGTATTAAAAATAATTTCGTGTATTTTGATAGATTCTTGGCCAAAAAATGTCCGCAGATAACACAATCTGGAGTTTCTGTTTCTGAAAATTTTTACGTTCCTCAAAATTAGTAACGGTTGGAAATTTTTTTATCGACAGCGAGTATAAAAAAAAATCACGTTTGAAGAAGTATTCCAAACACACTTCCCCGTTCCAACGATATTCACCGCAACCTCGATATTTCTAATTTGTTCACATCGAATCAAGGCATCCACCAGAGAAAGCAATAGAAAAGAGGCTATAAAGAAACGAGTAGAATACCGCTTGAAAGCGATCCTCTCTGAAGCCAGGGATGATTTTCATGCGGAAATTTGATCGGAACTGGGAGAAACATCGAGCACAGAGAAACAAGCGCCTCGCCAATCGACACAGTCGATTCTGACGCTCAATCCTCACTAAAATTAGGTTCTGTCGTACCTGGCTGATGTTCCGTATTGACAAAGAGGAAACCGGCGGGGAATGAAAAACGAGCGACAGAGAGAAATAGAAATAGAGAAATGAGGTACGGTCCGCGAAGGAGCAAGAGAGATCGTAACAGACGTTTCGATGAAAAAAAAGAAAAAAAAAAAAAAGAAAAAAAAAAAGAAAAAAAAAAAGAAAAAAAAAAAGAAAAAAAAAAAGAAAAAAAAAAAGAAAAAAAAAAAGAAAAAAAAAAAGAAAAAAAAAAAGAAAAAAAAAAAGAAAAAAAAAAAGAAAAAAAAAAAGAAAAAAAAAAAGAAAAAAAAAAAGAAAAAAAAAAAGAAAAAAAAAAAGAAAAAAAAAAAGAAAAAAAAAAAGAAAAAAAAAAAGAAAAAAAAAAAGAAAAAAAAAAAGAAAAAAAAAAAGAAAAAAAAAAAGAAAAAAAAAAAGAAAAAAAAAAAGAAAAAAAAAAAGAAAAAAAAAAAGAAAAAAAAAAAGAAAAAAAAAAAGAAAAAAAAAAAGAAAAAAAAAAAGAAAAAAAAAAAGAAAAAAAAAAAGAAAAAAAAAAAGAAAAAAAAAAAGAAAAAAAAAAAGAAAAAAAAAAAGAAAAAAAAAAAGAAAAAAAAAAAGAAAAAAAAAAAGAAAAAAAAAAAGAAAAAAAAAAAGAAAAAAAAAAAGAAAAAAAAAAAGAAAAAAAAAAAGAAAAAAAAAAAGAAAAAAAAAAAGAAAAAAAAAAAGAAAAAAAAAAAAAAGAAAAAAATAAAGAAAAACAAGAAAAAAAAACGGTGAGAAGGCAGAGTGGAATATAGAGAAAGAACGGAAAAACTCAATCTAGGCATAAATCATGCGATATCGATTTCGCTGCCAACTTTCCTCGCTGCCGCCCTCGACATATCAGAGATTCATCCTGTGACGCGGCAATAACATCTCTCGCCGGCATAAAAATTCAACTATACATCAAACTGTCATATATAGCGCCGTATTTGTACCTATCTCGCTGATATTTCCTCCGTTCTCTCCTCTGTCAATCCCCTGGCCCTCCTCTTTTCTCTGCGCTGTACCTCTCAACCCCCGGTCTTTCGGTTCTGTATTGCACCCTGAGCGATTGCGTTTTCCCGTTCGCTCTTGTGATCCTCGTGCGCGATTATTCTGTTACGTCTGTTATGTCTGTTACCTACGTATATAAATATCTTCCTTTCGAGCTTTTCAGTTGTATCGTAACCTCTTAATATCACGCGTTTGAACGGAAATTCGGTGAATCGTAGTTGAAACGCATCGCATCGCACACCAAGTAGCAATAATAATTCTGAATCAACAATTAACCCGGAACACTCCAACTCTACACAAACGCTCGACCTATTCCAAGACTTTTGATCATCGGTGTATAGATCCCATGGAACCACCCCTTTCTCTCTGCGCATACAAAAAACCAAACGAAGACATATATATATATATATATATATACGTAACACATTGCATCACTTCCAAACTAGCGGCAATAATTCCGGATTAACAATCAACCCAAAATACTCCAACTCCACGCGAACCTATAACTCAGTTCATGACTTTTGAGCATCGGTGTATAAGTCTCATGAAACTACCCCTTCCCTCTGCATCCGTGCGTCCGAACGAACATGTACACGTGCATAGAGTATTTATTGGACATTGTATCGCTCCCAAACTAGCAATAATAATTCCAAATTAACAATTAATCTGAAACACTCCAACTGTACACAAACACTCTATCCATTCTAAGATTTTTAAGCATCGGTGTATAGATCCCACGAAACTACTAGTAAAGTACTTGACTCTTATCTCGTAGCTTGCAGTTTTGGTACGCACGCTTACTACGAGATATCTCGTAGTTGGTAATCAAAGGGTTAACAAATTTAAAACAAAGAAACGTTCAGAGTTTAGACCGTAGTTATAAAATGGTTCTACCACTCGCTAATCGTTCACTTTACACAGAACCTTAAATTATACTATTTTTCTATGATCTTGTACGTTTACTTCAATAAACATTTTATTCAAAAATCGTCCAGTGACTTACGAACGGGTGTTTATATCTAACATATTGTATCGCACCCCAAGCAGCGATAATAATTCCAAATTAATAACGATAAAAATTCCAAATTAATAACGATAAAATTCCAAATTAATAACGATAAAAATTCCAAATTAAGAATAACGATCGACCTAAAATATTCCAACTCCACGGAAACCCACAACTCGTTTCAAGATTTTCGAGCATCGGTGTACAAATCCCACGAAACCACCCTTTCCTTCTTGCGCACACGTCGAACACATTGTATCACTCTCAAACTGGCAATAATAATTCCAAATTAACAATCTATTTGAAGCACTCCAACTCCGCGCAAACCCTCCACCCGTTTCGAAACTTTTGAGCATCGGTGTACGGATCGCGCGAAACCACCCCTTCCTCCGCGCGCGTATATACGTATAACATGTACAGGGTGTCCTATTTAAAGCAGACGGTCTAATTATGTTCCCTAGTTGTGAAGATTATATGTTCGTTCGAACACACGTATGCTCGCGGAGAAAGGTTTCGCGAGATCTATACACTGATGCTCAAAAGTTTCGAAACGGCCGGTGGGTCTGTGTCGAGTTGGAGTGTTTCAGGTTGATTGTTAATTTCGAATTATTATTATTAATTGGGGAATAATACAATGTGTTTGGAGTTACGGAATTTCCATTCCACTCTGTGGTATTAAAAGGTTACGTTTGACCGAGGACTCGAAACGAAGAATTTATTAATAAAAGTTGGTAATAATCGTGAAATATTCATTGCTATGAATAGAAGCGAAGATTGAAATCAATTCTGTAGAAATTGTCGTGCAGTTTTTAAGTTGCGTTTCAAACGTGCATCGAAGTAAAGTAAACCGAGCAATAATTTGTGTAAGCTTCATTCGGTTGTATTTCTGCTAGAACATGAATCGAAGGTTTAGTATGCACAATATCTTCTGGAATACTTCGATACGGTTTTATAAAGAAATTTTTGTTCCACGATATTATACATATTATTGAAGATATAAAGCAGAACTTGAAAGGTGAACCATGTATCGAATCAACGATATATCAGATTGTCCCGAAACGTTTGGCAGTATTTGTGTAGAGATGCAGTCTTATCTGTTGAACGAGAGATGGAGGAAGGTAATAGAGCAAAATGGATACTAAATAATGTAATAATATATCGTTAAATATAAAATATTATGAATCCATCACTCATTAATAAAATGTAATAATGTAATAATATATTGTTAAATATAAAATATTATGGATCCATCGTTCATTAATAAAATGTAATAATGTAATAATATATTGTTAAATATAAAATATTATGGATCCATCGTTCATTAATAAAATGTAATAATGTAATAATATATTGTTAAATATAAAATATTATGGATCCATCGTTCATTAATAAAATGTAATAATGTAATAATATATTGTTAAATATAAAATATTATGGATCCATCGTTCATTAATAAAATGTAATAATGTAATAATATATTGTTAAATATAAAATATTATGGATCCATCGTTCATTAATAAAATGTAATAATGTAATAATATATTGTTAAATATAAAATATTATGGATCCATCGTTC
This sequence comes from Ctenoplectra terminalis, assembly GCA_019453375.1. Taxonomy (NCBI): domain Eukaryota; kingdom Metazoa; phylum Arthropoda; class Insecta; order Hymenoptera; family Apidae; genus Ctenoplectra; species Ctenoplectra terminalis. The sequence continues at coordinate 22,360 of SMSQ01020252.1, read as the reverse complement.
ATTAATAAAATGTAATAATGTAATAATATATTGTTAAATATAAAATATTATGGATCCATCGTTCATTAATAAAATGTAATAATGTAATAATATATTGTTAAATATAAAATATTATGGATCCATCGTTCATTAATAAAATGTAATAATGTAATAATATATTGTTAAATATAAAATATTATGGATCCATCACTCATTAATAAAATGTAAAAGACTTTTGGGAGAAGCTGATATAAATTAGGATTTTTAAAAATTATAAGTGTTCTAAGAAGAAAGGGTTTCTCGGTGTTTGAACTTAATTCTTAATTGTTTAAGTCTCCATCGTGAAATAGGGCCTTCGTACAGGGTGAGAGGGTCGTCTGATGTTGCCGAGATAATTAAACAACAAGATTTAAGGGATTATAAAAGGAACACGGAGTTTATCGTGGTGAACATTGGCACGAGTTGTAGTGTCTCTTGTAGGGCTTGTAGTTCCACGATATCGATACTCTTGAACCGCCCTGGGCTTGTATCGATAAAACATCGGTTGTCGAGTCGGTGAAGTTGAGAAGAACAAGGAACGAGAGCCAGTTCCTTTTCCAAGGTTCAATGACGTCTTTGGAACAATCGAAGCAAGTTTCCTCGAGGAAGTTTCGCAGTGTTGCGTACAGTTTGACACGGTGTACGCGATGATGAAGGATGGTATTGACAGTTTTGATAGGATAACTGAAATGCTATCTAAATACTGCTATACCACTGATTCGCGTACCATAAATATTCATCCAACATCGTCGACAACTCTGAATTCTGAGTCTCTGTATAAAAGAGCGTTTAATTTCAAGATTGAAACTTTAAACTACTGAAACTTGGATATATTACAATTTCTTTATATTTTTTTACATTTTTTTACATTTCTAAATTATAATCGTTAACTGTAACATAATCCTATTTTAATACTCCCGAACATGAAACATCGAATTTCGAAACACTACTCCAACTCCAATATTGTAATAATCCCAACGATCCTCGAATAATAAGGTCGAGGTACGACCACCCTAAATTCTCAGAAACACCAATATCGAGTATCGTCTCTCACAGCTAATCTTCCCAAATGATAATATGAGATCCTACATAATTATATTTGTCGCGTAAAAACGATCCGTTAACATCAATTTGGCCCCTGCACAAATCCCACGCCATCGATCACACTTTAAACTTCAAACAGCCTCGGAGTACCACACCATCTGCGAACAAACCACCGCGTTCGTTGACCATCACCTTTCCATACCATTTCTCGACGAGGAGCCAAAAAACGATTTACCCTTCCCGAACGAACCCGATCGATCAGCGCGCCGTTGGAAGCAGCGCCAGCTTCCACGTTTCCAAAATACTTGCTACTTTCCATGGAGTATGCAAACGAGAGGGATGGTCGATTTCCTCGAAACCGATGGCCCGAGTTGTATCACGTGGTTGGATCTGGTCGGGAACGGCTTTCGATATCATCGACTCGATTTTCTTCTGTTGTTCCCAACGATGCAGATGCAGTTGCGCTTTATTCGTTGGATGGGAAGGGGGAAAACTATACTCGGGGAAAGTTTATGATTTATGTCGAGAGCGGAGTCAATGGGCCGAGGAGATCTGATAAGTTCTCAACACTTGCTCGGAAGGGGTTGGTTCCGGTCGGCGCGGAACGTGGTTTCCTTTCGCGAGGGATAAATTAAAAATTAGTGGCTACTCTTGGAGTAAGTAGCTCGGGCTTCTTGGCTCTGACTCGGGGTGGAAAGTTTTGGAAAGAACGATCAACCGTTCTGAACGGTTTTGGGAAGGATTTTGATGATCTACGGAATTTGGAGATTTGGTAGAGTTTCTTTTAAGGTTGATGATTGGTAAGATTGTTGCTTGTTCGATGCGTGCTGGTGGATGTGTACCAGAGATTATAACAATGTTTCGAACATTTGTTCTGTGAACCAAAGATACAAAATTAATATGTTGCCGTGCGTTTTTTAATAAACCAGATATCGATCGAAAGTTTAATTACTACGCGATATACTCTTATCGATATAAATTTCGAAATGTATGTGTTTAAAGAATATTGAAATGTGTATTACAAATTACAATATGTTTCAAACATTTATCCTATGACCAGAAGATACAAATTAATATAGTTAATTGATATGCAAATTAATATACTTCTGTGTGTTAATTTGTATACTTGGGTCGCAGGATAAATGTTTGAAATATTATTCTAATTTGTAGCATATGATTGTTATTTAATACATACATTTTAATAAATACATTTTAATATTATTTAAGGATGTACATTTTGTAAATTTTTATTAATAAAAGTATATCGCGTTGTAATTAAAGTTTCGATCGATATACGGTTTATTAAAAAATGATAATTCAATATAGTATAAATAAAGGGATATTAAATGGAGTTAAAATAGTCTTATCGTATTATTATTGCCATACTAACACTATACTTAATTTACCTCGTCGATAAATTAAAGATCTCGTTATACAGTTGGTCACAAAAGTATCCGACCATTTTATGTATTAACCTAATTCTATGTACAATTATATGTTTGCAGATAAAAGCTTATTTTACAGTAACCTGTAACATTTTTTAAACAGCCTAGAATATAGCGAGAAAAATAATTATATTTTGCAGACTCGTAGAATTTCATATTACATAAAATTATATATTTCAACAACTGTTCCTTTAATCGATACAAATCCACTTTGTCTTGCTTCGAAATTCATTGTTGAAACTAGATTTAATTCGTCCCCTTTCCAAATTGGACGCGTACAATTTCAAAAAGAAATAGCTCCATCATTGGAAACTTCGATAATAACCGGTACTGAATAAATCCTTTTCCCCGACACTTAAAATATACCAACTGAAACGACTCATAATAAATTCGCCGGAATTAGTTCACGTCGCTCACAAACGCTCACAAATCCTCACGTCAAGTGAACATGTGTCGGACACGAACGCGAGGACTAAAATCATAAATTATCACTTCCAACCGAGAATCTGTTAATTCTTATGCACTGCTATCATTTTCTCAGCACCGAACACTTTTCATCCAATTACTACATTTTTAAGCTCATTCGATACCGAGATTTTACGACCATTCCCGCGATAAATAGAGCTCAAGCGCATTAATCGGCAATGAGCCGGTGGAATGAGAAATTAAAGCCGATATCGGGAAAGTGACTTTTTTTTTTTTTTTTTTTTTCTTCTTTTTCTCTCTTTTTCGTCACCTCGAATTACCGCGTTCGTCATGCTGAATTCGCGCAAATAAAAGTTCCACGATGGGATTATTTTCAACGGGTGCGTCACACGTTCGTTCAGAGGTGTCGGCCGAGCAACGAAAGCCGGTTCTGTTCTGTCGATTCCTCGATATGATCAATACGGGGCTCTTTTTCATCTGAAAAACACACGAGCTGCTTGTCCCTCGTTCCCCAGCGTCCGCTGTTCGTAGTTTAATTCGAAATATTACGTTTTTTCAGGGAACAGAGAAGGACGTTGCTCGTTACTCCCTCCTTTCCAGCTCTTTTTTTATTTATTTTTTTTTTTTATCGCTTTTTTTGTAGCGGCCAGGGGTCAGAGAAGGGGAGCTTCCGATTTTTTTTGTTTTATTTCCGCGTCCATTGCACTCGCAACACAGAAATCGTTTCGAAGTACGGGAAAATCACAAGTTGTCTCGTATATTTTGTGATTCTTTTTTTTTGTTTTTTTTCTTTCTTTTAAGTTCGTAGGTAATCGATGAACGAGGAAAGAACAATCTTAGCGCAGTATTATCGCGTGAATTAATTATAAAACTACGGTTTTTTGTACGAACAGACCAGCTTGATCAATGGGTGTCGCTTTGTGACTCGATAATGCGTAATTAATTATTCCATTAGATATTTAATACTGTGATTCATTATGCTCTTCGATGGTCCGTAATTAGACGGATTGATGCGTTCAAATTTTTATCATACTTTACGCGTACTTTAAATCCTTTTTTGTACTGGGAACTACTGAGAAGCGGCTCTTAAGTGTCCGATTTTTGCAGAGATTATTGGACGATTATTTGATTTCTTTTTATCTCTTACGTACTCAGTAACTATTAATTATGAAAATAATTTCAGCTAAAAATTTACCGAATACTATATTTTTTTTTTAATTTCGTCGAAACAGAAGGGAACAGAATTTTCACGATAAAAATAGTGTTTCTACAGAATCGATACATGACATCAATCTGAATCACAATGATGTAACACTTCGAAAAAGAAAAAAAAAAAAAAAGAAAAAATTGAAAATTGAATCGATTAATCGTGTCGACAAAAACATATTGGAGAGTCAAAATATTTCGAAACAAGGAATCCACAACCCCTACTATTTTCACGGTTATTATTTTATATTTTACATTTAATTTAATCATTCACAGAATAATCAATCTACCGATACCGATTTAACTGATTCGACAGTTCACATAAGTATTAAAAATCCAAATATTTCCAGACAATATCTTCCATACAAAACTACCCCAGTTATATTAATCTCTAATTCCTCAAGCTTCGCGTTAATCGCACGCATTAAATTATAATTACCAGTACACTGCAATGAATTCCGCTTCGAATTTATCTCTTGAACGAATTCTCGAGAAATGTATTTATGGATATCAATTTCGCGGCCCCATCCGCTTTTGCATACTCTGTTAAACCTTTCCATTTGCTCAAAGAACGCTCACAGCGTACCTTAACGTGTACTCCCGTTCGCATCTGTTCCATTCGCACCTTATTTCAATTGAGAAAATAACGTTCCACTGATCGACGTTCTCTCGTTGCTTTTCAAGCTCGATTACTTTCACCTATTTCCTATATCGACGGAGATATAAAAAATAATGGGCTTCCTGGGAATGATAAAATTGAAGCAACCCCTTTTATTTAGTTCTCGTTCGAAATCGAACCGTGGAACCGTGCTTGAGAGATAAAGCGGAAGAAACGAATTCCCGAACGCGAATGTAGGTTCCATTTTAAGTCCGCGCTACTAGCGTCCACCATTTTACGGACGGTCCGTTCCAGTGCTGCCTTCTACACGGAACATTAGAATTTCTGGATGAGCTGCGAGTTATTCGAGTTCCAAATCCAGCGAACCGCGTTTCCAGAGAAAAATTCTTGTACATTTTTGAGATCTAATATCAGCTTGTACTTTTGAGTCTGATTGTCGAGATGTTTCTTGGTTTTTAGGTTAAATAAAATTGGGTGAAGTTTGAAAATAAGTTTTTAGGTATAAAGTATTTCGTTTGTTTAATAGAGGCGATTTTTATAGTAATTTTTGTAGTCTTAGTTTGGTTTTAGTTTGGTTGTGAGAATATTTTTGAAAGGAAATAGGTTTCATGCTTTTTATTATTTACAGTAGTAAATTATTGTGAATAGTGTAGATAGTATAAATTACAATTTGATAGAAGTGTTTAAGTATGATTCTAAGATAAAATTTATTTGGGTCAATCATAAGCAGTGTTGGATAAAATATTTGAGAATTTATATTGAAATTCATAGGCTTTGAAATATATTTTCCGAGTTCTCTAAATTTACCTCAAAAATCGATATTAATAATAATATTTAATCATTTTTAATTGAACTTCGTCCTATAAACACCGTGCATTTGCAAAATGATTGCAATTATTCCTCATAACGAGCAATTATGTTTAATAGCTGCATTATGCAACCGAACTGAAGACTACAAACGTCCACAAATTATTATAATTCTATCATAAAGAAGTATAATAAAAAAAACGTTATTTTACAAATGAGTAAATGATAATATAAAAAACATGTGAAAATGTGTCAACAGCACATTAATTATTTGAACAATTATCGGAGAACTTCAACACAACTCGACCAACGTAAAGAGACAAAAGAAGAAACACGGGATTTTCATTCCAAGTTCCGGCAAAGGAGGATCCAAGTAAAGGTGTTCAACTTTATCGCAAACTTTGTCACGCGTTTCGTCGCTTCGTTGAAACAAGAATCGGATACAAGTGTAGAAGGTGTACCTACCNCTGATCGACGTTCTCTCGTTGCTTTTCAAGCTCGATTACTTTCACCTATTTCCTATATCGACGGAGATATAAAAAATAATGGGCTTCCTGGGAATGATAAAATTGAAGCAACCCCTTTTATTTAGTTCTCGTTCGAAATCGAACCGTGGAACCGTGCTTGAGAGATAAAGCGGAAGAAACGAATTCCCGAACGCGAATGTAGGTTCCATTTTAAGTCCGCGCTACTAGCGTCCACCATTTTACGGACGGTCCGTTCCAGTGCTGCCTTCTACACGGAACATTAGAATTTCTGGATGAGCTGCGAGTTATTCGAGTTCCAAATCCAGCGAACAGCGTTTCCAGAGAAAAATTCTTGTACATTTTTGAGATCTAATATCAGCTTATACTTTTGAGTCTGATTGTCGAGATGTTTCTTGGTTTTTAGGTTAAATAAAATTGGGTGAAGTTTGAAAATAAGTTTTTAGGTATAAAGTATTTCGTTTGTTTAATTGAGGCGATTTTTATAGTAATTTTTGTAGTCTTAGTTTGGTTTTAGTTTGGTTGTGAGAATATTTTTAAAAGGAAATAGGTTTCATGCTTTTTATTATTTACAGTAGTAAATTATTGTGAATAGTGTAGATAGTATAAATTACAATTTGATAGAAGTGTTTAAGTATGATTCTAAGATAAAATTTATTTGGGTCAATCGTAAGCAGTGTTGGATAAAATATTTGAGAATTTATATTGAAATTCATAGGCTTTGAAATATATTTTCCGAGTTCTCTAAATTTACCTCAAAAATCGATATTAATAATAATATTTAATCATTTTTAATTGAACTTCGTCCTATAAACACCGTGCATTTGCAAAATGATTGCAATTATTCCTCATAACGAGCAATTATGTTTAATAGCTGCATTATGCAACCGAACTGAAGACTACAAACGTCCACAAATTATTATAATTCTATCATAAAGAAGTATAATAAAAAAAACGTTATTTTACAAATGAGTAAATGATAATATAAAAAACATGTGAAAATGTGTCAACAGCACATTAATTATTTGAACAATTATCGGAGAACTTCAACACAACTCGACCAACGTAAAGAGACAAAAGAAGAAACACGGGATTTTCATTCCAAGTTCCGGCAAAGGAGGATCCAAGTAAAGGTGTTCAACTTTATCGCAAACTTTGTCACGCGTTTCGTCGCTTCGTTGAAACAAGAATCGGATACAAGTGTAGAAGGTGTACCTACCGCGGAGGCAATTACCGGCGTCTTAGAAATTTATCTCGCAGCGAGAACTGATTGCGAGCGTGTAACCCGGTCGAGGAAGCAAGCTGCGAAACAGAATAGCTAATTTTACGAGGTAATCGTCGCGTCGGAACGAGTTCAGTTGCGAGTTGAGTTGCCGCGATGCGAAGGGATATAAAACTCGGACGTTTCGCGCCCCAATAAATCATATTATTTTACGGCGCTTCCGTTCCTCTCTGTTCCCGCGTATATATACAGCCGTTGGTAATTTCTTTGGTAAAAACGAGCGGAAATTCTAGATTCGCCTCGCCTTCGTGTATGAAGCTTTGTTGGGAGGAAAATTGGTGTTGAAAACCATTCGCGAGTGAGCGTATTACTCTTAGATATAATGAATGGAAGTGGTGGAAAGTGGTGGTGGAAGTGGCTCCTAGTTGTTGGGGTTGATTGTGGCTAATGTTGTTAATTTCTGAACTGAAAGTGTGTCATAAGATATCTTTTATTTATTTATTTATTGCTTTGGATGATACTTTGTAATTATAGTATGGTATTGCGAAAATCGGTTTCGTCGGGATCTATTGGAGCTAATATTATTAACTTTTAAATTGAGAGCGTCATAAGATATCAAGCTTTCATTTCTAGATACTTTTAGATTTTTATTTATTTATTTATTGCTTTGGATGATACTTTGTAATTGTAGTATGGTATTGAGATTTGTTGGGGTCGATTGGAGCTAATATTATTAATTTTTAAACTGAGAGTGTGCGATAAGATATCAAGCTTTAATTTCTAGATGCTCTTAAATATTTATTTATTTATTACTTTGAATAATAAATTTTAATTATAGTACGGTGTGGAAAAAATCAATTATGGAATAAAGCGTCGTTCCATAATTCTTATGAAATTTAAATATTTTGAAAAATGAATCATGAAAGAAGATAGTTCGCTAAGAAAAAGCTCGAATAACTAGCGCACAAGTAAAATTCCATTGCCATGACTGCAAAATTAATTTCCCTTTTACAAAATATTCATTTCTATCGACGCTAATAAACGTCCAGAAAATAATCCGCAGTATCTAGCTACAGAGAATTCATATTCCTCCTATCGTGTTCCTTCAACGATCGATTAGTTCCTTTAGCGATCGTTTAACCTCAGAAAAATAATCAGCAATCCATCAAACCTATGACTAGAGGTATTCTTATGCAAATAATAAATTAGTATTCGGATAGATCGATACATTGTACAACTGGCAATTCTATACAAAATTAGTATGCAGGAGAAACGTTCCTTATGACTCAGTCCGACAATAGGACGAGCATCATAGACGTAATAACTGAAACTGAAAATTAATCACCAGTTGATTCCTCGGCATACAATTTTGTACCAGGAACACTGTTCACTGTCTTATTACTCCGCGTTACAGGATCCATTTCGCGTTCCAGAAGCATTCCTTTCTACCGTCCGTGAACCGTGAGCATCATAATATGTCCCAGTAGTATAACTAAATTTCTAGGCAAACAAGTTCAATCGTCGGAAACTCGATCGCTGCGCGCCTGGAAACTTCCGGCTCGATTCAGTTCCGAAGATAATCCGGGCTCATCGCGGCCCGAATGATGGAAGCAATTCGGTCCCGTTCCTCGCCATCTGGCCCTCGGCTTCGTCGCGATGTAAGCGCGTCTCGAAATTAAATGGACTGGTGTGAGAGACGAGGTACGGTGCTGTGCCAAACTCTTGGACCACCTGCCGAAAAATTGTTTCGTCATAATACAAATGAGTTTCAGAGTAGCTACTGTTATTTTAACTTTTTTCGCTCGTTTCTGAGAAGTATTTAATTTAAGAATTACTATCTACGCGAAGGAATCGATATCTTATACAATCTTGTTTCGCTTGGGATTGATTAGATTTAACCCTTCGTACTCTTAAACTTTTTTAAGCTTCACGTATTGTGAAAACTCAGTGTCGTTTCTTATTTATTTGGTTTCAGAATAAAACAAATTTTTGATATACAAAAATAGAAATTTATCTCGAAACTTAACTGTCTAAGAAAATTACACGTACCGCCATAGCCTCGCCAGTGAACTGCAAAGGGCTAACGGTTCGTTCGATCTAAAAGTGATAACGCTGGGTTAGTTCCCGCTCCATTCCGTCGATCTGATCTTAATCCAACTATTTATTTCCAAGATTCTTTTTCCGAAGTAAAATATATCGCACCGCTACCTGCACAAGTTTCTCAATTTTCATTTCATATCGGTTCAAATATTTCGATTCCTACTGCCAGTCAGAATTTCTCAACACTTATAGGCCTTCCAGTTTCCAATTCCTCGCTTGTTCTCGACGAAACGCGACGAAAAGCTTTCTTGGCACTCTAAAGCTTCCCCCTTTCCACTTTGTAACCAGAATTAACAGGAAACTTGTACACCGTCGGCGATGCTTCGAAAATTTTTCACGAGCCACCCGAGTCATCTTTTCCATCAGCCCTCGATTTCCCCTCTTTTCTCTTAGCCAAAGGAAAATTCGGTGTAACCAGCTCGTAAGCTACGTTTTCTCTTCGTCATGCCGCTCCCTCGTATCTCGAGGGTTCTTATCCTCTTCCTTATTTCTGAAAACGCAATTTACCTGGCATCTGTTCGGCTGGTATCGCGTTCTCGAGAGAGGGATCCTGATGCCCGCTGGCTCATCGACGCGAAATGGCCCCTTTCGGCCATTTTTTATCGAACCGTTTCGCGGCTCGTTTATCCAGCGCGTTAGACGAGGGTTTGGACGCGTGTTAAAAAATTAACCGGGGTGACCTGATATTTTTTTTCTTTCTCCTCTTATCTCCTATTCCTTTTATCGTCCGACATTATTATCGTCCTTCATTCTCGAGCACCGAGCTCGTTGTAATTTACTCGGACCGCTCGCAAAACTATGAAGAGCATCGTAACAGGTTTTTGATTTGTCCATGATGGAGCATAAATTTTCGCGGCCGCGTAGGTGGAAACGGAATAACACTTAAACATGCATCAAGCGCACTCGTCGAAACAACCCGCGTCCGGTATTTATATTTTATCCGCGTATCTCCGACAGATACGCCGACTCGTATTTTATGTATAGGCTGGTATAATGTCCTCCGCGTTTCGTCCGCGTCCTGCAACGTTACGATCCTCGCGCGAAATGTCCATGGGCTGTTCCGCGTCTACACTACCGACTAAAAGNTTTTCTCTTAGCCAAAGGAAAATTCGGTGTAACCAGCTCGTAAGCTACGTTTTCTCTTCGTCATGCCGCTCCCTCGTATCTCGAGGGTTCTTATCCTCTTCCTTATTTCTGAAAACGCAATTTACCTGGCATCTGTTCGGCTGGTATCGCGTTCTCGAGAGAGGGATCCTGATGCCCGCTGGCTCATCGACGCGAAATGGCCCCTTTCGGCCATTTTTTATCGAACCGTTTCGCGGCTCGTTTATCCAGCGCGTTAGACGAGGGTTTGGACGCGTGTTAAAAAATTAACCGGGGTGACCTGATATTTTTTTTCTTTCTCCTCTTATCTCCTATTCCTTTTATCGTCCGACATTATTATCGTCCTTCATTCTCGAGCACCGAGCTCGTTGTAATTTACTCGGACCGCTCGCAAAACTATGAAGAGCATCGTAACAGGTTTTTGATTTGTCCATGATGGAGCATAAATTTTCGCGGCCGCGTAGGTGGAAACGGAATAACACTTAAACATGCATCAAGCGCACTCGTCGAAACAACCCGCGTCCGGTATTTATATTTTATCCGCGTATCTCCGACAGATACGCCGACTCGTATTTTATGTATAGGCTGGTATAATGTCCTCCGCGTTTCGTCCGCGTCCTGCAACGTTACGATCCTCGCGCGAAATGTCCATGGGCTGTTCCGCGTCTACACTACCGACTAAAAGTTGTGAATCGCTCTGTGGAAGGTAAAATTAAAAAAAAGAAAAAAAAGGAAAAAAAGAAAAGGAAAGGAAGAAAAGAAAAATTAAAAAAAATAGTACGATTGTGTTAGTTGTGAAAGTTGGTCAAAAATTTAACAAGATAAAGGAAGCTGCTGTTAGTATTCGAAGTATTAATTTTAATTGTGGGCTTTATAGATGGGAAGCTTTAAAATAAAAAAATTATAGAATTGTGTTGAATGAGAAAATTTTTTAGTCAAGGATATATTAAGATGAAGGAAGTTGATATTAGTGTAATATTGATTTAAAATTGGCAAGAAATTAATGACGGATTCTATATGACTGAAAGTGGTTGGTAGAAAATGGTTGCAAACTTTTGGTTGGTTCTGTACGGTGATGTTGCGAATTTTTTTATTCCGATTTTCGGAGTTTTCGGTATTTACAATGAAATTTGCGACGCGATATCTCTTCAACAAATAAATAAATTGATTTAAACCTCCAATTGTTTGAAACTGGCCAGTTTTTTTTTTAGCGGAGGATGAACCTAAATCCAGAAATATTCTTTATGGGGCAATAAAACGGGAGGAAAAAAGCAAAATAAAACGCATTTCTAGTTTTAAAAAGCCGTCACTCTGTTAATCCTTCGAACATTGAATCATTTTTCGTGTGTCTAGATTATTTAAGGTTTGGACATCCTTTTGTATCGATTTCAAAGTAATATTTTCGGAAATAGGTGAAGCAATTCTTCTTTTAAAAAGAAATGTCGAATATTCGAGAGAGTGCACAGAAATATCGAAGCAGAAGAAAAGTCAAAGCATGATAGGAGATACTCGATGACTCGATAGGGTTCGAGTTCCAAAAGCAGGTCAGCTATTTGAAATAGAACTATCCAAAGGGTTCTTCCTCGAGATCACTTATACCTACTCTTCCACCATTCTTTTTCTAAAAATTTATTTCTGTCTCCGATTCCGCATCTTCTCATAAGTACTCTCAATTTTATCGAACATTTTCAAAAAGAAGATCTCAAAGATACAAGGAGAATCTTCGACTCGTTCAAACTTACTTCTAAAAAAGATGTGCGATGCGGAAACTGTATTCCTCGCTGTAATATTTTATTACCTTTTCAATTTCTTAATAGCAAAAATAATTGTGAGATGATTAAATTAAAAATAAATCTTGGAAATTTAAGGACGATGATATAGAATATATTAACTCTTGACTAATAAATGGTCAGTCTAAGTGGCTACTGTTTGTTTTAAGAAAACAGAAGGCCATTCCACGCGACTACCATGTATTCACTTTATCATTAAAGAAAAAAGTGCCAGGTTAAGATAATAATTAAAATAAATAAGATTCCTAACTCTGCAACATTTATTGTTACAGAAAAATATAATTTTACAATTATTTATTTAACTATTCGCTCAGGAGGAGTGAATTAATATAGGAGAGAGAAGAAAATACTTTCATAAAACATAACAAGATTTATTATTCTTATATTGTACAATAAATAATAAAAATAAATATCAAAGTAAATACAGAAATAATAATAAATAATAATTAATATTTATTGTATAATTTAAAAATAATAAATGTTACTATATCTTCTTCTCTCTCCTATATTAATAATCTATATCCTCCTAAGCAAATAATTAAATAAATATCTCTAAAATATCATTTATAAATAATGTAACATTGCAAATGATCAATACACAGAAAATTGGATGCACAGATTAATCGATAAATCGTCCATTGCAAAAACGTGAACACGCGATAATATTTTTCACATTCACCGTACAATAAAATCCAATATTTGCTGCACTCAACTCCTTGCAGATAACATAGCTCTCAAGCTAGGCAAGTTCCCCACAAGAGGACGATCGATTTTTGGAGGCGGTCTAGGAATCTCGTTAATTTCCCCGGTCCGCGCATAAACAGGCCGGATGCGCCACGTGCAGGCGATACGGAGAAATTTAAAAGTCCCGCCACGACCCTCGTAAAACGCGCGCGTTTAATCGCGTTGCCGGGCAAAAATACGCGTACGTGTGGCCGTGGAAGTGAATACCGGGGCACATTTTAGGCGTTATTATGTAACGAGACCGTGGATCGTGGGAGTTATCGCGTTATCGATCAACCGTGTATCGAACCACTCTCTATGAGCACCAATAATAGCGTAGATGAGATACGGTACCGATAAGGTTTAAATTTATATATCATTTCGATATGTTATAATTTATAGATTTACACATTTTACTATGAGCTTTTAGTTTCGCCTATTTATCATAATATTTTGGAACAGTTTATAAATTTATTTCCAGTTTATGCTAACTATACACTAATTATACGAAAATAGCGCTGTTTTGCTTCTTGATATAAGAAATATCAGAGCTCTTCTAGTTCCTCTCTAAAAATTCTATTAATTTGTTTTGTTAAAATGTAGTACGAAATGTAAGTACATAAATTTTCATTAGCTAATTCTACACGGTACCACTCTTCTTCTTTTTTTTTTGTTTTACTAGAATTCTTGAATGGAGAAGTTAAACTTTAGCGATCGAAAGTCAAAATATTCTCAGCGAGATAATTTTATTATTTACTCCTATTACTACTGTAGGTAGTTTCTAAGTTGTATGAAGTTCAACTTTTTTTTTTTTTAATATCAAACTAATTTTACAATCCTCTATACACGAAATTGACCAAATATCTGCTAATTATGTACAAATAATTCAAAATTGACATTTGTCAAAATGATAAACGATGTAAAGTGTCTGAAAAGAAAACTTTCAGTAGAAGCAACAAAGTATTTTCCTGTTCGTTTCAACACCTACATCGTTCACCATTTCATATCGTCGATCGAGCTCCATAAATTTTTTTAACAATATCAGATTCTCTGTTTGTATGATAGTCCCATAAGATGTTAGGTTTATATGATACCTTCTATGTGACAATAGAAAGGAAGGTAAGCTCTCTCGATATTACTCCTGACGGAAAAATCAATCGAACGGTGTTTCCTTTCGTTTGTTCTTTCGCTTCATCATTTCTTCTTTCCTCTTCTAACGCAATATATGTATATGTATATAATTTTTATTTTTAATGTATTTTCGGTTGTCTTTGTTTGCTTCCCTTCCTTTCTGTTATTAATACCTTTACCTGTTCGGCTGCGTTTTCTCCTCGCTCTTCATTTTTCCTCTCAGCAGCCTCTTTCTCTCGTTATTTTGCGCTTATGATGGGATTTTTCTTGTTATCGAGGCACCTCGTTTTTGTCGTTGTATTTTCTTTCCATTATTGTCGGTTTTATCCTGCCATCTAGATTTGCCGCTTTGTTGCCCTTTTTTATCTTGTATCCTATTGTCTACTCGAACCTCCGCGCGTTCTCTTTTTGTTTTCGTTATCCGTTTATCTGTATCCTTCTGTGCTGTTTTTATCAACCCTTTGGTGATCACTTCTCATCTTCGATTATTTTAATTTTACAGATTTTTCTGTCGTTCTAATCTGTATTTTTTTACTTCCTTTTCTGGCTCTTTCTTTTTTTTTTTTTTTACTATTGCCATTTTTTTCTATTTTATTTCGCGTTTTGTTCTCACCACTATTTCTCCTTTATCTTGCACATTTTTTCTCGACTCCTATCTCTGTCGTTTCTCTAAATTTTATTTGTTTACCCAGTCTTCTTCCTTTTATTCGACACTGTTTTCCTTTTTTTCTTTTCTTTGTCAGAAATGGAAGAACGATTATTCAAAAAATTGTTTAAAATAAATTTACCGGCGTAAAAAAGTCGCTATTGTTGTCGTTCGGGTATACGCAGTAAAAGTGCTGTAGGATTTTGAGTTAATTAATCAGTTTTTCGGGTATCGTTTCCAGTTTCGGGTATCCAGTTTCGAGAGAAACGTGTTTAAAGCTCTGTAACGTTGACAAATTGTTACACCTCTATTGAATATAGGATCATATTAACGTGAATCGTAACAAAAAATCCAGTTTTGACCCAAATTAATCTTACTGTATCTTTTGCACCATTTTTGACGCAATAATCATAGAGAATCATAGAAAATCATAGAAAATCATAGAAAATCATAGAGAATCATAGAAAATCATAGAGAATCATAAAAAATCATAGAGAATCATAGAAAATCATAGAGAATCATAGAAAATCATAGAAAATCATAGAAAATCATAAAAAATTATAGAAAATCATAGAGAATCATAGAAAATCATAGAAAATCATAAAAAATCATAGAGAATCATAGAAAATTATAGAGAATGATAGAAAATCATAGAGAATCATAGAAAATCATAGAAAATCATAGAAAATCATAAAAAATTATAGAAAATCATAGAGAATCATAGAAAGTCATAGAGAATCATAGAAAATTATGGAGAATCATAGATAATCATAGAGAATCATAGAAAATCATAGAAAATCATAGAAAATCATAGAGAATCATAGAAAATCATAAAGAATCATAGAAAATCTTAGAAAATCATAGAGAACCATAAAAAATCATAGAAAATCGTAGAAAATCATAAAAAATCCCAATAAAATGTACCATCGTAAATTCCACAGCCCCAATACGAAGACTTTCAATTATCTCCAAAAGCTTCTGCGTTCTTCGAAAATTATTCCACACTTAAGTTCCTCTCTTATCAATGTCCAGACTTTTGACCGACAGTGTACCTCTCACCGTCGTCGCTTTTTGCTCACGTTTTCCCCTCTTCCCTCTTCCCGTGTCCAGCGGATGCATTTCAATTATGAGCTCGTACTCGGGATGATTCACGCGCGCGGCGTTTCCATCGTCGAGGATCGATCGTCGACGTGGCCACGTAAATACGTTGTATTTAACGACATTAACCCTTCGAATTTATTTTCGTTCGTTCGACCTGTCCAGACCTATTTCGCTGCGCGTCTTGACGTCCGGTCACCGAACCCGCCGCCATTTTTGCCGAATCGTCGGTGATTCGATTAAACTCGTGGAATCTGACGAGTTCATTACCGATCAAATCGAGTTGTCGGGTTAAATGGGAAGCTCTGCTCGATTGCTCCTTAATTGTCGTGGAAATGTGTTTAATCGTTCATGTAATATTCTATTCCCGTCCTCTGTTCAATTTACGTTCTGCGGTTTTGAAAAGTTGATAGTTCCTCGTGGTTGATGAATCGGAAACGGTAAAATTGGGAATTGGATGGAAATAATAATCGGAGGACGCGGAAGATGAAGGTATCACGTTAGGAATATTAAGTTCG
The DNA here is from genome assembly GCA_019453375.1 of Ctenoplectra terminalis. Classification (NCBI taxonomy): domain Eukaryota; kingdom Metazoa; phylum Arthropoda; class Insecta; order Hymenoptera; family Apidae; genus Ctenoplectra; species Ctenoplectra terminalis. The sequence continues at coordinate 5,978 of SMSQ01020252.1, read as the reverse complement.
TTGGGAACTGAGTTTGAAAATTATTTTTATCGTAACATATATCGATAATATTTTAATTGCTTATATTTTATAAGTAATATGCTATTCGGAAGAATATCACGTACCATTTTGGGTCGATATTAGTTTCCAAGGTTGTATCGTGATTAGAAAATTGCGTGAAATATAATTTGTTAACAATTATTCTTCCCGAGTACTTAATTCTTAAACGGTGTTTATGGTAATAAATAAAACAGACAGTAAATATCATTACATCCTCTTTTACAAATTCTTTGATAAAATAATAGATAGAATAATAAATTTCAAACTATTACAAATTTTTATGCAAAATATTTCTTTGAGAATACAGTAAAAAAAAAAAAGTAGAACTTCGGTAGAAAATTATTTCACCCGCCGCAAAATAATTATTATAAAAAGTGTGAAGGACGGGAGTAATAATCGTTAAACCTTTTAGTCGTTATCTTGTGTATTTAATGTAATAATGAAATAAATCTCGGTCCATTTTTCTTAGCACACACATTAGTCTTTCGACCATCTTTTTTACTCATCGCATTCTTCCAATGCCACACACAGGTGCCTCTCATTCCGTTCCTTATCCCCTGCATCATTCATTCTCACTCAACATACATCCACACACGTACACAATAAAAACAACCTCTCAAAAATCGCTGTAATTTAGATCTTTTTTACATTCAATTTTGGACTCTTAAATTTCCTGAAAATGTATAAAAGTCAACAGTCCATTTATCATATTACAAGATCGAAATCGAGTTACGAGTTACAAAAGCTGATAAAAAAAAAAA
>SMSQ01020251.1:0-14979 GCA_019453375.1 Ctenoplectra terminalis | reverse complement strand
AAAAAAAAAAAAACAAAAAAAACAAAAAGCAAGAAAAACTCTTTCTTCTTGTCAAAACGCGTTCTCTTTGTGAGCTACCGGTTAACCGGAACAAGCAGCCACACGCAAAGGTACACGTACATAAACACACATACACATAAGTTCACACACTGTCTCACCACTCACACATCCATGTTCAGCTTTCGTACAGAATTGCGCTACAATTTAGTGCCAGTGTATATTGATCTGTATGTATAATATTATTTGTTGCTACACCGGGCATCACTCATCCAATCACACATCGATCACATATTCACGCGTAAAGACAAAAGGAAATCGTTCCAAACGTACAGTCACACACACACACACACACACACAAACGTAACCGCTCATATTCATGTACATGTACATACACGCTCGAAGAAAGACACACGCGAACGCAATCCAACGTGCACTCACACGACACACATACGCGCGCACACGCACGGACAGACACATACACGAAAAATAAGAAATGTCGTATATTTATATTTATATATATATATATACATATATATATATAAACGCCATTATATGTATACATATATATATTTTTTAATCGACGCTCGAGAGAAAGAGAGAGAGAGAGGTTTATTATATTTAAGTTCAAGGCAAAGTAAATTCTATATTTTTTCTATGTTAAGTATAAATTAGAGAGATTGAGAGAGAGAGAAAGAGTGAGCGAAAGTGAGAGAGAGAGAGAAAGAAAATAAGATGCATAAAAGGTACGGTGATGACATAAACATATATTATATTATATTATTATATTATATTATATATATTATTATTATATTATTATATTATATTATATTATATTATTATATTATATTCTATATATATACATATAAACTATATTTATAGGTATTCTCATTAGCATCTACGTTCCGATATACGGGGACGCCGCCGCGCAGAGTATAATATAAAAAAAGAAAGAAAGAAAGAATAGAAAAAAAAACGGTCGGCGTGCTTGTACATGCATATGTAGATCATGCCAGATAATCTGTCATTAACTTCACTGCATAAAGTCTGATCTAGTTCTCGTAGCTCGAGATCAGGGAAAGGGGGGTGGGGGGTGGGGGAAATACCGGGGAGAAAAAAAAGTAAAGAAAAAAAGAAAAAAAAAAAATAATCACACTACAGAAACACGGGTGCGAGTTTACGCTCTTCTTGCGTTTTTTTTTTTGCTTCTTTTTCGGCGGGATTTTCGAACATCACGCCGCAGTTCGTGTAGCGTGCACGCGTGAAAACATGTGGTTGCAGGTTCGCGGCGAAAGAAGAGACAGACGCGACGATCGCGCGGACGAGAAACAGACGAACGTAAGCGCCGTAGACTGTTGTGTGTACGTTGGTATTCGCTCGGCAAAACCGTTTTACTCAAACGTAGTGGGGGGAAAAAAAAACAAAAAAAAAATAAAAAAGAAAAAAAAAATGAGGAGACTAAAAGTTTCTCGCGAGATGGGTAGCGGACGTTGAAAGGAGAGAAACCGAGAAAAGATAAGGGAGGAAAGAAATGGGGTGGTTGCCGAAACTTGGAACGCGTTTCGTGGTTGCGAAAAAAATCTTGACGTGCGTCAGATCGAAATGTGTGCATGAAAAGTACTGTGGATCGAAGCCACGAAGCATTTATAAGCCCATCGACGATTATTTCCGTAGCCGTGACTCCCTTTGGGACGCGTTGAACGCTCGATCAACCGGCAAATTCGTAACGGAACTCGAATTACCGGGACGTCTTCCGGACACCTCGGACGATCCACCTGTTGGGAAAATTGCGGTTCGATCCGAATATACGGCAGAGGAGGTACTCTTTTCAATCGCGCACAGATTGCTCGCGTCGTCGTTACGCAGTCTTCCCCTCTCCCCAATAGCGCGATTCCAGAAGATGATACAGCCTGGTGGTCCGAGTTCCACTGCGAGGCTCTCAGCGTGAAAAAGAAACGGAGCACAGTTTGTCGAGAACCTCCGCTAGACTTTGGGACGACTACTGCGACATAACACTTAACCGATTTACCGATGCATCTGGCAGGCAGCCTTCACTTTGGCCGAGGTTCCGACACATCGCGGTTAGAGTCAGCGTCCATCGTTCCTCACGATCGTCATTTTCGTCGTTAGGTCTTTGCACGATCGTGCACCGTGCGCTCGTTCGCGTTTACGACGTTCGATATGCACGTGTGTATGTTCGTGATCGCTCCAATTTCGCATTTATTCCCACCGATGATGTCGCGACCACTCTTGTCCCGACTTTCGATCGTTCCAGCGGACGAACACGCGCGAAAACGCGTTCACCATCACCTCGAGCACCTCGAGCACCTCGATAATGTCCGTCGATTGGGTCTTGAGTCGAGAAAGTAAACGGTTGCGACGAATAGATTCGCTCTTCCGTTGCGTCGAACTGTGTGCTAGGGTGACGATCGTCGTCGTTATTCTCGAGGAGTCGTTTTCTTTTGCTTTATAATGGTGATCTCGTGTCGATCTTCCTCTTTGGCCATGTACCATCGATTACAGTAGACGATAAACCGGAAGGGAGGCGAGACTTGCAGTGCCATACGTGAATCAAAAGTTGTTTGCTCTTGTTCTGCCGATAAATCTTGATTTCGACTAGCTGTTACATTTTGTCAGTTTAGCGGGAACGTTCATTTTCATCCGGGCATTTTTCACTTGTACGACTCACCCACCGCACGCGCGAATCAATTCGATAACGAATTAAGCAGGAGACTGCACACCATTTCCGCATCGATCGACGAGAAAAGATTTAAAAAAGGAAGAAATGGTCGGGTATCGTCTTCCGGAGGTATTTCCTTTCTCGCGAGACGCGAATCACCGACATTGTCTGACCCTTAAGTTCCTTATTCACTTAACGTTGGATCGTTCTCAGTGGTAGTAGTCAACGATGTGTCAGACGGAGTACTGTATGCTTGCGGCGTGATCTTTTCCCCCATTTGTCTTTCCAATCGAATATGTTCTGTTTTTCCGTTTTTATGTTGTTTATGCGCTTTCGAAAGAGTTATTATAAGTAAATTATGTAAATGATATATAGATATATATATATATACATACACATATATATATTTTTATAAATATCGCAAGTAGCGTATTATTGTATTGTTGTTTAATCTATTTTTCGTTGTTTTATATGGACGTATCCAAGTCTTATTTTTTTATCGAGCAAACAAAAAAAAAGAAAAGAAAAAGTGGTGAAGTGTATTAAAATCGTATTGGAAAATTAATTATTGTTTTATTAATCGTTTCTCGCAACGAAGCCTGTTTACTTGACACAATTTCTTTTTACCTCGCTTTACTTTTCCGTGTGTTCTCTGCATTTTCTTTGCGCGCGTCACAGAAACGTCCAATCGCAGCGTTGGAAAAATTGTCGCGAACCGATCGAACAACGTTCCGAGCAATGTATCGCGATCGTGAGACGCGTGCTGTTTCTCGACACGGGTCTAACCGTTGCAATTTCGTAATTTCCTCGCGAAAGTTCGCGACCGATATTTTACGACCGTCCCGGGGCACCCTTCCTTCTGTAGAGGGGACTTTATCTGATCGATAAAACGCTAGCTGTCTGACACATTTTGCCAGCACCAGGGTTGCAATCGCGGCGATCACAGAGACGTCCAAGAAGCGAAAATCGTCGGTGGATCGTTTCTCGCGGAAAACTTCTGGTTTGAGTCGATTCGAACGAACAATTGATGATTAGAATTTACCTTTCTCGCGATTCGATGAACGGGAAGCGTGAAGTTTCCTCTTGAACGCAACGAAAAGGCACGCGTAACCCTCGTGGAGACACTTTGACGCGGCAAGACAGAGCATGCTGTGTATTGTTCGTAACGCGTTCTTTGTAGGAGGCATTTACCGCGTTTTAACGTAACGAGTAATGAAAGCGTCGTCTAAGGTTAATTAATAACGTAATAATCGTATTAAAGCGTAACGTATAATGATTATTGATATAGCCATTGGCTGTGACCGATAACTGCCATTTTCGTAAAAAAAAAGAAAAAAAAAAGATGAGAGAAACAAGACGCGAAGTTGTTCTAAGCGAGTCCGCGAACAGGCGTCGCGTTTTGCGACCATCTCACACCTCACATCGTAAAAATACCAATACCGTACGCGGACACATTCTTGTAACACACTCGAACACATGTACACGCCATAAACACACACACACACCCACACCCACACTGGACACAGAGAGACGCGATTGGGTCGCCATAACAAGGCAAACGCGAGAATTTCGGTTTCGAGGAACGAGATGACGAGGAAGCGGATATTCGATGGTGTAACGATACCGAAGACGATCTAACGACGATAGGAACGAGATACAAAACTTAGAACGAATCTCGAATCGTTGATTTCTTTTTCAATTTTTTTTTCTTTTCTTTTTTTTTCTTTTTTTCAAAGGGTAAAGATCGTGGGAGGTCTGCGTTAGGAAATCAGGGAATCGAGGGGAAACATCTTTGGCTTGAAAGCCATGCTTTTAAAACGACGCGAGTAGGTAGACTGTAGTTTGACGCGAGAGTGAAACGGCACGCGAGTATCGAGCAATTGCGAGAGGACACGTACACCCACACGACGATACATATCTCAAAGAATAATAACTAAACGTAAGGGAGATTAATAGAAGTTAGTAGATGACAGAATAATATGGGAATCTAGTAAGCGGAGGTTAAGAGAAAAGAAAAAAAAAAAAGAATAATAATGAAAGCGATTTAAAGCAGATGATAAATTAATTATAGGTATATCGAAACGTATATATATATATAGATGAATATATATATAAATATATATTATAGATAAAGAGAGAGAGAAAAATAGATGATCGTTGTTGCTTAATTTGTCTCTATTTACTATATGATTGTATTCTATTAAATAGCTATATTCGATTATTGATTATTATTATTATTATTAATTATATTATTATCATTATTATTATTGGAATTATTATTATTATTATAATTATTGATCTATATATAATATATATATACATATATTTCGCGTCTATTTCTGTGCTTGTGCATAATGGTTAGCTTGATGCTTCGTTCTATGTCTTTTTTTTCTTTTTTATTTGCCGTTTGGTTGAGACGCTGTTTAAATTGTTTTATATCTTTAGAATTAACCCGTCGATAATTCGCAATCGATCGAAGTTTGACGTTCGTTCGTTTCATACTTCTCGTGGAATCGATTGACGAAATCCGTCTACGCTTCGTTTTGCCCGCGAAATTCGAACTTCGTTGCTGCGATACTTTCTTCTTCTTGTTCTCCTCTCCTTCTGTTAGGCTTTGTATTTCTTCTTCTATTTTTTTTCTTTTTTGTTTGCCCTTTTTTCCTTGCGCTTTGCAAGCTGTCGATCATCGATGGATAGTGATTGGATATGAGTGAGACCGTTCGAATATATCTAATATATTATATACATATTATATATTATAAATATTATATGCGCGCGTTTGTATATCGCGAGGAGGAAGAAAAAGAGGGGCGCACGTTCGAGGGCGCGGCTACGCGCAGCTCATTGTATTAACTATACGGATCGATATAAATCGCGCGGCAATCCGTCGATCAGATCGAACTCGGGCTCTCGAACGTGTCACCGTACAATTACTTATTCGAACTACTTACCCGTCTACTTAATTGTCGTAACGAACCGAACGAAAAAGCGTAGCTGTGGTGGCGTCAGTTTTCGGCGTATACGTTGCACGCGCATCACCGTCGATCCATCGAGATATCTCACAGCAGGCATTGATCAGATAGTCGTCACACGCGTTGCTGTCTTCTTTGTTTTTCGCGACATCGTTCGTTTTGTGTTTCAATTGAATCTGTTTGCGTTTGTACGAATTACAAATCCTTGTTTTTTTTTTATTTTTTTTTTTTGCGTTGAAAGAAAAAAAAACTTAAACTTTACCCCCTCAAAAAAAATGAGAAGTATATGACATTGTTCACTGGCGAGCAAACCTTAGCTATTTCAAGCGGATTTCATGCAATGTTCGACTCGAAATATTAATGTCAAAGAATTTGATATTATTGCGAATAAATGGACGAATAGAATTTGATTAACGGAGTTTCAGTAGGTTTCTAGATTAAAGATGATATTATGGAAGTAAAAGATAGCATAGTCAAGCACGGAATAGAATGTATTCAAGTGACTCGAGTGATTTGGGAAACGAGTAGAGTAGTAATCAGTGCGGAATACTTCGAGCCAATGAACAACTAGTAAACTGCTTGCAACTGCTTCTCAATAAAGAACCAGGAATTAACAATAAATAATGACACACATACGTAAACAGATTTGATTTGTTATAGAGGTTGTAATCGAACGAGGACGATCGCGAGTGATATCGAAAGGGATAGAGCCAGTATCAGCTTCAGCTGTGACCCCAAAAATCTCAATCTTGAAAAGGGAAAAAAAAGAGCAAAGAACGATATAAATTCTCGAAACGATTCGTCGATGGATCGTCGAGCTCTCGCGTACATCGATCCTCGTTCTTCTCGATTTTGTTTGTTTTGTGTTCCTATATAATTTCGAAGATTTGTATTAGTTTTCCCCTTCGTCTACCCTTCTTTACCTTGATCATAATTTTTCTTTTTTTTTTTAAGGAAAAAATCTTTCGTTTTAGAAATAAATTATTTTTACGGGGAATAGACGCGGATACGTTGCTTCCACACAGATGCAACGAGGCGCGATGCGGCTTTCCTTTCTTCGCCAAGGAGAGAAACGTTTTTAGGCAATAGGGGTGTGCGTGTGTGTGAATGCGTGCGTATGATCGTTCGAGGAAAGATTTTCTCGTGAACGCGACGCGATCCGAACGAGGCAACCACTCTGAAACTAGAGAATCAGTATTTCAAAAAAATCTCTATATATATAAATGTAAATGTATATTATTATACTAGTATTATATTATTAATACCACTGTCGTGTAACGCTGAACGTCGAAGCAGTATATTTCCTCGGGGTTTCCTGACGGAGAACGATGGAAAATCGACGGGGTTGCAAAAAGCTGCGAATCGGAGCCGAATATGGAATGTCGATTCGAGACTGCAGCGAAACGCGTAAAAAAAAAAAAAAAAAGTGACGTGCTGCGCGTAACATTTTTGACTGACAGGTCGAAAAGACAGGTGACAAAAGACGGCTGAAATTAATTATACGAAGATGGAGGAATTATTTTAGAATTATGGCGTTTCGTAGGGAGAGTGGGGTGGGGCACGAGATTGGGGGGTGGGTTTGGGACAGCGAGAAACGAAGAGAAAAAAAGAACTACCGAAGCGACACCGAGATTCTTCTAAAAAGATATTTTCCAGCGATCGTATTGCTGAGATGCATGTGAACGTATAACGTATTATCATAGTTGTCGCATTATTACAATTATTACAGATTATATATATAAAAATATTGAATGTTGTGCTTAGTATTCTTTCGAGATCCCCTGCGAGGCGACGAGCAAGGGGCAAAGGGAGAGAGATAAAGAAGTAAACAAAAAAAGATTACTAATCGAGAATCTTAATATATGTAGCGAAGAGTATTTTATATTCGATATTTTATTAACGTCATCATATTTATCAGCATTATTATTATTATCGCTATTATTATTATTATTATTAATATGATATTCACTATCGATAGTATCTATTATTGATTAGAGAAACAAAAAAAAAAAAAAAAGACGTATTTTCGTCGGGCACTAGGAAAGCAGAAAAAGTGCTGCCGGCTTTGTCGGACTGTGTTAAATGGACGGTGTTATATTTCCAAAATCTCTTCTTCACCAGTGTCTCTATTCACCTCCGCTGTGGCCAGAAACGAGAGATCGGGCATTGAACAATCCGAAACGTGTGCACTCTGATTTCGCGGTCTCTTCATAAATACAATACTCTGTACATAATCACGTTTTCTGTCGGTTGGATCATCCTGCGTCTGGTCGAGCATAGACGAAGCCCAAAAACCAAAAGTTCTCGGAAAATGAACGAAAGAAAGCGTCGCTCGTGTCATCCTGTCACGTTTTTAGATTCGACTTCCGCTCTTTCGCCCGTTTTCATCGTTTTTTTGCCTGTACGTTGATTGCATCGTCCGACCCTTTCCGTTCTTCTTCGACTCCCCTGTCTCGTTTCGTTTCTTCACCGGGACGCCGTCGTTGCTCGTAGAATCGAATAAAAGAAATCATAGAACACCGTAACGCTCTCATCCTTCAACGTCGAAAGATCTGGATCAGGAGCAATGTATACCGAAAAAATTGTAGTTCTTCTGATTCGTCGCGAGACTCGCGCGTTCTCCTACCACTTTTCTTTTTTTCTTCGAGTTTTTCAAACGAACAATAGAACAGAGAGAGAAAAAGAGAGGGACAGAGAAAAGGTCCAATTGTTTGCACCCTTCGATGGCAACGAGTCAGTCTGGGCATTATGGTTCCGCGAGTGGAGACGCTTTTCGGGCAGGCTCGTGTATATAGGGTTGGAGAGAAGAGATGGAAGAGGGTAGCAAAGGAAGTTGCTCGGTGGAACGACGACGAAGTGTGCCGCGTATTATCGGGCCACGGGAATCGGTCGCTCTGCTCCGACGATAGCTATAATTAATCCCGTAACGACGTTAACCGAACCAGCAATAATCCATTTGCGAATCAGTGCGCCGTGGCCAACGAGCGACACGGAGGGATCCGCTTCCGTCGATGCGACGCGATCAAAACGAACCGGCAGAGCTGATCGACTCGTTTCTCTCATGCTCGTCCCTCGACGAATTTCGCGACATTCTGTGTTCCGGTCATCGTCGTTGTTCTCCTAGCCGCTGTGACCAGCGTGTAGCGTCGACGATTAATATTGCAGTACGGTTCGTCATCCATTGTCGCGTCGTGAACCGGGAACGAAATAGAAACCGCAGAACACGTACCATGATATTTATACATACATACACAGGACACACACACACACGTTCACACTCGCACACGGATCTCAGCATACCGCAGCACAGAGAGACGGAACAAAACTCTAAAGAATTATTGTACGTATACCGATTAACGATTAAATAATGATCACCGCTATTATCTATCGAGTAATCTAAAGCATAGTTGTAACCGTGTTTTTAGTAACGAACAGGGCCGAGAGTGAGACAGAGGGAGAGAAAGAGATTCATAACGAAAGCTATTTTTGAGAGCGTGCAAGTAACGCATGGCGAGACAGAGGGGGAGAGGAAGGTTTTTTTGGATGAAAGGGAACAAGAAAATTAATCTCACGGGAAAAGTGTGTGCGAGTGAGAAAGCGAGAGCAAGAGAATGAATGAAACAAAAAGAAAAAAAAAAAAGTATATATAATATAATAGAGATGCTACGAGTTTATTATTTTCTATATTTTTTTATGTAATTTTACGAACATGCGATAATATATTACTATTATTATTATTATTAATTTTATTATTATTATTAATATTATTAATATTATGAATATTTTAATATATAATATGATTTTCATATATCGTGTACTTATGTTTTCCTTCCTGTGTTCTTGTCTGGTTGTTTATATGCTTTGTGTTTGATTAGTTATCGTTGTATTAAAAAAAAAAAAATAATAATAATAAATTGTCATAGTAAAAATAAAAATTATAAACCGAGAAGGTATAAGAAATTTATATATAAATATATACATATATACAATTATATATAATGACGTATTTATTACGTACGAGTAGTCGTTGGTAGACAATTTTTGCCCGGTTTCCCGTGTTGATTTGTTGGTAACGATTACTTTTTATTATATCTTTGTATCACAATCAAATCGAGCAAGCGAAAATGACATATATATTAAAAAAAAAAGAAAAAAAAAAAAAAAAAAAAAAAAAAAAAAAAAAATAAAAAAAAAAAAAAAAAAAAAAAAAAAAAAAAACGAAGGAAAAAATCAAACACATGTCAGACGCAACCACTTGACCATCCTGTTTTAATTATTAAACGATATTTTATGATTATTAATATATTATTAACGATTATTATTATCATGATTATTATTAAGTTTATCGCTATCATTACAATATATTATATTATTATCACCGATATCGATATAGTTATTACTACGCATACAATTATCATTAACGCCTGCGACTATTAAACTATCGATAGCGATTATGAGTGTTCATGATAAGACACGATCCAAGCTACTTATCGAAATGCATATTTTATCCCGTAATATATTTTTGTCGGATGATTTTTTATATTTATATAATATATATACATATATATATAATATATATATTATTATATTGCGAAAAAAAAAGCATTTTCAAGATAATCTTGTAACGATGTCGCGCGTGCTCGGAGACGTCGGATGTCGAATTCTCATGGTTTGCATCCCCCGTCGACCGTCAATCCTACTTCCAAAATCGTTTATTTTTATACGATGCGAATAGAACTTGTGTTGAACTCTCCTGTTCTTTTGATTAGAACGTGCGACAGATTAGGACGTCGTGTGCTTTTCCTTTGTACCAGATCCGATCTGCGAATTTAACGGTTATCCGCGATCTCTTGGTCGAATGGGAGAAAAAAGAAACGAAAAAAGAAAAAAAAGAAATGAAAGAACGAAATCGATATTTCTGTGGTCTACATGTAAGAATAATTCCTATGAAGCGGTACCAAATATTTTGTTAAAAAAAAAAAGAAAAAAGAAAGAAAGGAAAGAAAGAGAGAAAACTATGAATCGAAAAAATACGATGCCAAGAAACAACACGTACACATGCATTACACCTACTGGAAACGAGTTTAATAAAATGTTACGTGATTTTTGTACATCGACTCTTAATTTCTCATTTTTTCTTTTCGTGCATTTTGCGTTTCCCGAACCGTTTACGTACTCTCTCATTTCTCCTCTCTCATTCTCGTTTTCTGTCCACGTTGTTTCATTTCTTGTCAATTTGAACTGTTGAAATAAGTGCAATCGAATTCAACGCGAAAACTTATCACATCTTTCGTTCCTCTGTTCAATCACGTTGTGGTTTCTTTGTTATTTTCGCTATTATTTCGATCGGGGGTTGAAAATATACTATATCTCATTACATACATATATATTTTTTTTTATTTCCATCCGCTCTCACTTTTTTCAATTTTCAATTATCCCGACGCATCGTTTCGAATTTTATTAATCATCCGACTGCATTAACTCTCGGGCATCATTAATCATACCGTCGAGGATAAGAGAATTACGGTCACGTGGGTTGCGCATTCGATGACGCGGTGGGGTCGCGTGTCCGCATCTAATTAGAAAATCACGTTAATCTTTCACTGCTTCCGCCTATATTCTTCACGCTTAATCGTTCATCTTGTGTACTTTCCAAACATAACCCAATTCTCTGGACAATCAAAGATTTCCTATTAACCTAATGTCAGCGAGGGGGGTAGAAAATCAGTTTACGCTTGTGTCAATTTTTTTTTTTTTCCTTCTCAAACACTGAACATCATTTCAAGCTCCATTAATTACAATTAACTATATCAATTTGATCTTAGCATCGTAAAAAGTGAAACAATTAGAGCCACGTGATTTTCGTGTTCGTCGTCACGGTCCTGGGGGTTGCATGTTCGCGTGTAATTAAAATGTCACGCCAACCTTTCGTTCTTTTCATTTGTACCCCTTAAAATCCAATTAATCGAAACATGAGAAATCTCCAATTAAATTGGCGACAATGTTACCGCAAACATATACATCGAATTAGAATATTTTTCACAATTTCTAATCATTACGGTCTCGCTGAACGTTTCGAATTTCATCAATTATTTTTCTTTTACGTTTGTGTACGTTAATTTAGCGATAATATGGCGAAATGTAAGCGTTAGAACCACGTGGTTTTCTCGTTGGTCGCGACAAACCTGGGGGTCGCGTGCCCTTACCGACCAATGACCGGACGCATAGTACAGGAGCGTGCAGTGAAAATCTGGCCATGCTACCACGGCCCCCGAAGCGGCTTGGCCGCAAGGGCTGTTGCCCGTTGGGATGGCAACGTCGCATTGCAGCGTTGGGGCTGCGGTCGATGCCGTCGCCGTGATGGTGGCGGCATGTCAGGGTGCGAGGTTGCCGTTCCTCGACACATTCACAGCCTTTCTCTCTTTCTCTCTCTCTCTCTCTCTTTCTCATCCTGTATCTTTTTCACAAAAGCGATTGCTTCGATTGTTCCTTTGTTTCTTTTTGTATCTAACGGGATAGGTCGGAAGAACAGGTAGCTCTGAACGAATGCACGGTCAGGATAAACCGTCGAAATCGAGAGTTATTAATAAACGTGTCCCAAAGCGGCGTGTTTGACCTCGTCGAGTTCGAAAGTAGGTAGCTTACACTCTGAAACGATGCCAAGGAGACTCGTTACTCTATTCGTTACTTCTGTAATACATTAATTTTCCCCGTGGATCAGCCAGGTTACACCAACGTTACACCGGTAGTGTTAACACCTAAGAAACTCGAGAGGGATCGATCTACTCCAATCTGTTGCTGCTAGCTTTTCTCGAAAGCTTCTCGACGACTTCTCCCTTTGTTCAGCCAACAACCCTTTACGAAACACATACGTCAGTTCCCAGTTTATTCTCGGTCGGGTCGTTCGAAGGGAACGAAACAGTGCGCGTGGTACGCGTCGCAGGACCCCCGATGGCCGCGCCATTGTCCTAGCTCAGGGCGGTGAGCGAGGCTTTATGGATACGACACCGCAAAAGAAGAGCTTGCCGCAAAAATAGCCCGATATTCAGAGGGTGAACCGAATCCGGTGCGATGGTGGTAGCTGCACTCTTCTGGCGAACTCGACCGTCCGCCGCGGCGGCTCACCCCTTCGGGTTTTCCCTCTTTCTCGCTTTGCCACCCCCGAGCTTCGACTTTGTGCCCTCTCTCTCGGCAGCCTCCGTTGCTCCGCAGTAGATCGATAATGGCAACCGCGCTCTCGCACGACTCACGCTCTGATGTATGTAGAAGCAAGCACACGTTGCTGGAAAATCGCAGAGTAACGCTGCCAGGGGTTGAAAGGAAAAGAGACGCGGATAGAGAGAACCGGAGGGAAAGGAAAGGGAGATGTACGGTTCTAGCATCTCGAGGCCACTGTCTCAGGGCTGTAGACGGTTGTCCGGCGTGCCCACTATTCTTCGTACCCTTTTCGTTTTCCTGCTACCCCTTGGGGTTCGGCTCATCGTCGAATCGAAGCGGTTGACGAATTTCTTTCGGAGTTGAGAGAAGGGGTGAACTGCGTAGTATGGGTAACGGTCTCGTTACGTAAGAGAGAAAAGAGACTGACCGACAGGGCTGTGTTTGACGTCGAAAATACTAAGAACACGAGAAACTAATATCGTTGTACGATACAAGCAAATCTAATGTTTCGTTTAATCATGATGATAAAGAAAATGTTTGTACAAGAATCTTATATTACAGGATTCAGATTTATGCAATGTTTTTGTTCCTCGAATTAAAAGACACCGTTCAGATACACCACTGTTCACGCGACGTTATAATAATCAAACGTGTCTACCCGTTCGTACTCTGTTTCGTTTATAACTGTTATTGCACGAATATTTTTAGACTAAACTCGTTGCTTCATAAATATTTCATAAAGGCCAATTCGCAACGATCGACGACTATACATCTCTTCTACTGTTATTCTACTATTGCGATGAAAACGCTTTTTTCTTTTTTTCTTTTTTTTTTACCAGTTTGAACCGAAGGGTTGAAAAAGAGGTGCATAATTAAGCGTCGAACATTAACCAACGACAAAAAGGAAACGTGAAAAAAATTGAAACCTCGAGGTTACATGAAATCTTCGTTCTGTAAGAATCTGGAGCTTTCAATCAAGAGATGGATCTAAATTTTTGCGCGTCGGTCGTTACCACGAGGTCAGGGGGCAGGGTAAAGGTCCTTCGACCTCTGTATCCGTGTCAATCGTTCGTTCTCTCTTCTTCTTCCTTCTCCTGAACGAGTCTTTCCCATCTCCATCATCGAGACACGGGGCCTCGTTAAAATGCAGACGCGTTACGGGAGTTTAAGCTTCGTTTTCAAGGACGGTGCGGCGGGTCAGCGTCACGACGCGGTTCCGCGACGCTGATCTGGATCGTGCGACGATCCGGAGGAAACCTTAAAACGACCAAGGCTCACCCGGTGAAACCAGTAATCGCGTCGCGATTTTTAAAATACCTTACAGCCGGATACTCTGTTAGCTGCTACGCTTTATCGGCAAAACTTATTTTTATTAGGAACACCGCCGCTGCCCGATACTCCCGTTGGAAAAGCAAATCGTTCGCGGTATTGCGTTTACCTCCAGGTCGTTCACGCGTTCTGTGTTTATTTTTTCAATCATTCGCTGGTCTTCGATCTTTTTTCTCTTCCTTCTTTTTATTGTTCGGTATATTTCATTTTGTCATTTTTATCTTCGTTCCGAGAATAATCGGAGGATCTGTGTTTGAAAAAATAGTAATTTGAAAATCTTTGTTTCTTTTTATTTTGATTGATTTTATTGTGTAAAGAAATATATTAAATATTACAAATAAGTGTTTTTCTATTTCAGTTTTTTAGTTCGATATAAAAAGTGTTCCACGTACTTTTCATTCATTTTGATATCAATTTAATATCTCTTTACATATTACTAACATCGATAGCTTATTTTGTTCAAACAAAAAATCACCTTTCGCCAAGATTCTTCGTTAAATTTATCAAATACTACATACTTTTCCAAGCATAATGCTTTCACACTATAGATACTATTTTTAAAATATCGACTTTCCGTATTCAAACATCTCATATCTCCTTTTCCTATTTCTCTCTTCACCTTTCATCGCGTTTCACAATTTTTCTTCGTATGTTCAGTAATTATTTCCTCCACCTTCGCACGTCATTCTAGCCATTGCTCGCCATCCGTATATCGTTCTCTTACGTAACAACTTACTGTACCGCGTCCTCTAATTCGCTCGTACCCATAAATCTCGTTCTCCGCAACCAGACGCTCGTTCTAATCGCTGTTTCCTTAAAATCTATCATTCTCCATTGGTCCTC
>SMSQ01020250.1:0-10097 GCA_019453375.1 Ctenoplectra terminalis | reverse complement strand
AATATAAATATATTCAATAAAAATATATATATATAATCAATATAAATATATTATTATAATATAAATATATTCAATAATATACTTTTAAAAACTGTCAATAATTTGGCTGAATTTTCACATTTTCATATAAATATAAATAATTTCATTAAATATAAATATATTCAATAAATATATATATATATAATCAATATAAATATATTCAATAATATACTTTTAAAAACTGTCAATAATTTGGCTGAATTTTCACATTTTCATATAAATATAAATAATTTCATTAAATATAAATATATTCAATAAAAATATATATATATATAATCAATATAAATATATTATTATAATATAAATATATTCAATAATATACTTTTAAAAACTGTCAATAATTTGGCTGAATTTTCACATTTTCATTATCAGTAAGATATCTAGATAGAAAATTTTCCATCGAATAACATTTTAATGTAAAAGAATATGTTTCCTATCCAAAAACTGAAAACAATGGAACAAAGTAAAATGTCGAGTCTGGCTCGACACGAGACCGCAAAGGGTTAAGTATTTATCACAAATTATGAGATTATTAGTCCAGTTATATTACACTATTATTTGTAGACATAAATTATGTACTACGTTTTACCAACGATTCGATAAAAAAGATAATAAAAAAATATACCAAATATTCATTTTTGTCCGAATAAATTCAACATTGCCAATCTCCATAAGAATCCTTGTAATTCGTCATTAAGCATGATGGCGTCCATGGCTCAACTTTACCTCTTGATCTGTTAATCGAGCAAATTATCTGTAAAAAAAAAAAAAAATCACAAACTTAAAGCAAACTCGTTTAAACGAAACTCGATTATATTTCAACTTAATCTAAATTGCGTTATAAACTCTCAATATCTGACCCACAGAGACGAACTATTAATCTTCGACGATCGAATTGACAAACGACAAGAAACTCCGAAAATGATTTAATATATTCTTGGAACGTTCAACGGATTGTTAATTAGAAATTTCACGACGCGAATAATGGTATATGGTGTGTAATGAATGTTAATATATTAAGATGCCGGTAGAATAAGATTATATATTACGTACCTGGATCCGAGAAGTACGCACTCTCTGCATGAGGTTTGCGAGATGAATGCGACAGGTGATCGTAGCTGGGCCAGCGGATTGGTGGGGAGAGCTCGGGACTCGAAGCGCGGCGTAGCGCGCGTAAATACGAATTTTTCAAAGCATGTCTGGCCCTCGGTATAACAAATCAGAGTGGATAACTGTAAATAATTTTCAATATTTCGATTTTTGGTCAATGGAATGTGTATAATTTCTATCTAGGACGAGAATTTTATGAAATTGTTTTGTTTGGATATTGAAGTACAGTAAAATACACTATCTGAATTATTATAGTAGAAGTTATTTAATTTATATAGTGTTTGGTGATAATTTAATCAGAGAAATTTCTTTGATATAGTGTATAATAATAGTTTAATAGTATTAAATACTATTGTTATTGTAATGTTTTGATATTGAAAAGTATAGTAGAACTTTTTTATTTCCTATTCTTTGTTGATGAAAATTTTGTGAGTACTTTTATTATTATTCTAAATTATTACTGTAGTAATAGTAATAGTATTAAATAATTAGTAATAATATTAAACCATTAGTACTGATAGTATTTAATATATAATAATATACAATAATATATAATAATATTTATAATTAGTATTTAATATTAGTATATATATACTAATATAAGCATAATATTATTACTATAATATTAGTAATAATATTAAACTATTAGTACTAATAGTATTTAATACTTTAATTATTTAATACCATTACTATTACTACAGTAATAATTTCATAGTAATAGTACATAATACACTACATTTATGAGTACTCACAAAATTTTCATCGACAAGAAATGGAAAATAAAAAAGTTTTTCTATACTTTTCAATACCAAAGCATAACAAACACAAATTACCCTCATAATAAAATTAAATTTCAATCATAACTTCAATATACCCTAAAGAACATCAATCATCCGAATCTTCCATGATTGAGAAAAAAAAATTGTACATTAAAAAATAAACTTTCTTAACAATAACCATATGTAATTACCATATATTATACCTACATATCTCTATAAATAATATATCTCACATATATCTAATAAATATACATCTTCTCTTCGAACCAGTTCTCCAAAAATAAATAAATATTTTTCTTAACAAACACTACACTCTTTTTTCCAAAATCATCTCGATCCCAATTGATTCCAATAATTCACACTTCACCGCAATTTTAATAATAACTTACGCACAATCTTTCACCAATATCCAAAAACAACCCTGAAACCACTAACAAAAAAAGTACAAGTCACCAAAAAAACAAAAAACAAAAAACATTCTCTCGTACAATTTTTCAACCTTCAAAACTCCAAGAATTTTTCAAACAGAAACCGTCTCAGGGATGATTTTGCGCTTAATGAAATCCAGCCACACTCGGGTCGCATGTTAAATAAAGGTTTTGGATTTGGAGGTGCGGAATAGAAGCGCCGAGCTTCGGAAGGAAGGTTTTCGTAGCCAGCCAGCCCTGGAAAACGATTCCCTGAGGCGTTGTTCTCCAGAATTTCCCATCATCGTTCTCCACTTATCAGGCTCGAGTCACAGCGTCCCTTTTCCCTCCGAACCTCCGCTCCCTTTATCCAAGCCCGCGTATCCTTGTTGTCGCCGTCCGAGCGCGTTACGCGGTGATACCGCTTTTACGTCGGTATCGAAATCATCACATGATCCTCCGTCGCTTTCTTCCACAGGCAAAACACCCCCGCGGGTGCGTCGCAATCATCCCTAAAGCCAACCTCGTCGCGGCAATATCGTGGGAACGCATTCGCGCGCGTTCGTCGCAGAGAAAAATCCTTTTCCAGAGGAATCCTTTGGTTGGGAATTTCTTCCACGAAAAATCATATTTCTTGGCTGTTCCACGTTTGATTTCATCAGAGCTTCAGACAGCAAGTCTCTCACTTTGGTCTCGAGGATGGTTGTACATGGTGATGCCAGCCGAGCGTGGTGTCTGTTCTTTTAAAATTCGTTGGCAAGAAATGAAGAGAGACTCGAAGGTTGTACAGCGCGGTGTGCAAAAGTGTACAGATCGCGTACCGAAAAGGTGTACGAAACGTTGAAAACAGTCCGATGTGAAGTTGAATATTTACATGGAAATGATATCGAATGGTTTTTTTTTCAGTATTGGGTACTGGTAGATCCTTTTTTCTTCAAAGATTGAATTGGGACTTGGAGAAAGGGACGCAGGGACGTTTCTTCGCGCAGTAATATTCTCTTCAAAGGTGTTGGACCAGGGATACGTTTGCGAGGATCTCTTCATGCATTATGACGTTACTCGGTTACGCTATCTATTCGTGACGCTTGGAAAGAAATTTTTTTTTGAGCTTAAAATATCTTGGACTTGGAAAATATTTAGTATCAAGGAAGTTATTAAATTGGATTTATTTTGAGGGTAAACTTTAGTTCGGGTCACAAGAACCCGAAGAGGAAAGTAGGATCAAGGTTTTAGATAGGCGAATTTAAGTTGAGATTAATTTATACAAAAATAGGGTAAGTTGGGAAGCTGTGGCGTACTTTATTTAAAAGAAATTTGTATTTTGTATATTTAAGTGATATCAAAATTAAAAAAATGTATTTACTAAAGAAAATATATGTGGATTTATAACATATCGAAACCGGAGCCGGAACCGGAGCCATCTCACTCGAAATTATTTTATATATCAGAAGTCCAAATTCGCAATAATTAACGTAATAAGTTTAATTCGATAGTGATAATTAAAAAATAATTTAGTAATACTACCGACGAATAAAATGGATGGAATTGCAGAATTATAGAGACGAAATAATGAAGTATTCCGAATTAACAACAAATTTAAGACCGACTCGTGTAAGACCAGTTTTTGAAAGTCTGTGCTTATTGGAACCAATCGATTTCTCACATCGAGATAACCATAAAAGAGCTAGTGACGTCGAGCTCATAAGCAGGTTATAAGGATATATCCCGAACAATCTAAGAGATCGAAGTACTATTGAGGAAAATGAGATCCACTTTAACAGAAACTCCTGCAAACCTATCACCTTGCTCGATTCGGCTTAAAACTCCTTCATACCGTGGGATTCGAGTTTTCTCGAAAGAAATCCTTTTTCCGCCCTTAAGTTCGTCCTACAATATGTTCTATTAAACTTAAGTTAAACCAGGTTTAAAAACCGTTCAACCCAACGAACATTTTTCAACTTTGTTAATATAGAAACAAAAATTCTATCGATGTAACATACTGTTCAAAATTATTCTATGTATTACAATTTAAGTTAGAATTTATAAAAGCTATATTTGCAGTCCAACTGCTTAATAGGAAGCAAAGATTTGATTAATTATAATATATTCCTGAGAAGAATGGTATAACACAATAAAAATCCTTTTTAGTTTACAGATTATTATTACAATTCATGGAAATCTTGCGTTGCAGATATCACACGAAAAAAATGTGTATCTTTGATCTAACTGCTTGAAACAAAAACTTTATGAATTAAGACATGTTCTTCTAAATAATTCTATACAAAAGTTTCAAATTAATTTTTTGTAAAATCGTGTAATATAATATAGTGTATGAAAGTAACATGTAATTCCAGTTCAATTACTCGTAATGTGCATTATTAATATGAATAACATGCACATCCAGACCAATCGTTTAATATAAAACAAAAATTCTATCGATCAAGGTATGTTCCAAATAATTCTACAAAACAGTTAAAAATTAGTCTTCTATACATCATCGTTGCTATTTATAAAAATCGTGTAGTATAATACGCTATATAAGAGTAACATTTAATTCCAGTTCAACTACTCGTAATACGCCACCTGAGAATAACACGCACATGCAGACTAATCATTTAACACAAAACAAAAATTCTATGGATCAAGACATGTCTTGAATTAAATAATTCTATAAAAAAGTAAAAATTAATCTTCTATACACCATCGCTGCTGTTCATAAAAATCGTATAGTATAATACGCTATATGAAAGTAATATGTAGTTCCAGTCCAACTACTCGTAATATGTATTATAAATATGAATAATCTGATAAAAAATATCTTAGATAATTCTATAAAAAAATTAAAAATTAATCTTCTACACACCATCGCTGCTGTTCATAAAAATCGTATAGTATAATACGCTATATGAAAGTAATACGTAGTTCCAGTGCAACTACTCGTAATATGCATTATAAATATGAATAATCTGATGAAGAATATCCTAAATAATTCTATGAAAAAAGTAAAAATTAATTTTCTATACATCATCGCTGCGATTCATAAAAATCGTGTATTATAGTACTCTGTATGAGAGTAACACGTATTTCCGGTCCAACTACTTTCAATATCCCACTCGAGAATAACATTCACTTCCGGTCTACTCCATGTTCCCTCCATTTCGTACTCCCTAGAAACGGACCGATCCCCATTTATACGGCCCCGTAGCACCGTTCCTGTTTCGAAAGCGTACTGCATTCCGCCTCGCCGTTCCATTACCCTGCGTGCTTCCTTTTCCGGGGAAAAAAAACACCCCACGGAGCTCGCCGGTGCCGTTCTTAACGCAGCCTGTCACGGGGGTTGTAGACTCCACCGCGTGTTCTCATGATTTCTGAAAATGGCACAGTCCACTCAGGCCATCTTCCTTCACCAGGTAGAAAATATCGATCCAAGAGGAAGAGGCTACATTTAAACGATCCTGGTTGAATTCAAAGGATTTCAAAGGATTTCCAGGTATGATTAATGGAAGTAAATCATTTCTAAATCCTCTAATTATAAAAGGTATATAAATATACCTTTTTATAATATAATATTATATTATATTATTATATTTATATATTATAATATTAATAATATTAATAATAATAATATAATTAGTATTAATATTATAAATTTATACGAATGATGGAATGGAAGGAAGGAATATTATTATTATTATAATATTAATAATATTATAATATACAAATACAATAATATAATTGTAATATTAATAGTATAATAATATTATTAATATTATGTACTTTTATAGTACTTACGAACGCTAGTGTAAATTAGGCCTAAATTGTAGACTATTTTTAGTAGTATCCTGAATGTTACAAATATTAATATTAATATTATTTTATACGAATGATGGAATGGAAGGAAGAGTGTGAGTGAGAAGAAAAGCGACCGTCCCGACCGGGAGGAACAAAAGACGGTTTAGGGGAAGGATTCGAGAAGAAAAATGCAAAGAATCAATTAAATTGAAGAGTTTAGATCGTTGCATATTTTATTTTATTTTCCAAATCGGTCATTTTACTATTTTTTTAGTATCTAAATCAATCTCTTTGGTATTTTTTTTTTTTAATTTTTTAAATCGATCTTTTTGTTATTTTTTTTAATTTTCTAAACCGATCTTTGTGCTACTTTTTTGTATTTCCTAAACCGATCTTTTTACCATATTTTTTATATTTTCTAAACCTAATATTTTCTATTTCCTAAATCGATCTGTTTGCTTTTCTTTTTCAAATAAATATTCGTATACCACCCTCTATGACCCATTCCAACATATATTTACTTTAACAGATATATATTTCTACTTTACGTATCAATTAAACGTAGAACTACTGATTTCTTTTTTAAGAACGCCATTACACCCCAACTTACTCCATTTTACGATTAATCAAAAGCAATCGGTGAAATAATAAAGCAAGTAGCGTCAATGGTACGCTATAAAGTCCCAACTAAAGATTTAAGTCCTTATCTCTTAGTATTTCTGTTAACGCCCCTGTCGAAACACTTAAACCGTGATAACCTTAACTACAGACCGATTTTAATATCTCATTATATCCCGGCCAAGCGGTTTTATACCTGACCATCAAAATTCTCTGATATATCAATTTCGATTTCCTCGGGCAACATCAAAGGAATCGGAAATACCGTTTGAGCTTTCTTACTGTTTCCATTCGGTTTCCTTTTATCCTTCTTATGATCGGTATAGATTCCTAGCTTTTAGTGGAGTTTCGGATATTCAAAGTAGCTTCCGTAACCTTCAAGGTTGGCGACCTGTGACGTAAGTTATAGGTGTGGTCCGGACATAAAGGGTTGGAACGGGGCGTTGGGATTAAACTCGCTCCCCTACACGATGCTACTGATAGTGAACACTTTATGTATTACGATAACTGCTCGTAGAACGGGGCCAGGGTAACTGCGCTTAAATTTTCAACGCGTCGATGTCTCTTCCGCCACGAGACCTCGTGAAACAGGAGCGGAAACCAGCGAATGAACTACAATCGTGATTGGAAATCGTTTGGAAAAATGAATTGAATAGGTGTGCAATTGTTCTATGATTGACGATATTGAGATCTTTGTGGTTTCTGTATCGTTTCATACGAACCTTTTTAAGCACGAGTACAGAAGTTTAGAGAGGAATTAATGTATCGTTAACAAACTTAATTGAGTTTCTTTTAAAAGGAAATTAATTACTGAAATTTTTTAAGATAATTTTTTATTAGTTCCTTTCTTTTTTATCGCGCTTTCTTATTTATCGCAGATAATGGTCATTATTTGGTGTCCTTTGAAAATTTGGATATAAGTAGAATTTCCTTAATATCAGAAATTAATTATATTCAAATAATAGAAGGGTGACGGAATTTTTTAACAAATAAATCAGAGGACGCAATGTTACAACGGATTTGAAAAGAATTAAAAGGAAACAGATTAAAAAGTCGAAGCAAAGAAGAGAAAGAAAGTCAGAACACTGAAACCTCAAAACATAAACGAAGAAACTACTTGTATAGTTTGCTTAGAAACCAATGATGAAGATTGAATTCGATGCTCAAGATGCCAAAAATGAGCTCAAGAAGTTTTATGACTATGTTCGCTATCACTGTAAATTATTTTTAATTATTTTTACTATTAATTATTTTTAATTATATTTATTTTTATTATTTTTACGTTAGGTTACTTATTTTTGTCCGATATTAGATACCATTCCTTTAAAATCAATAACCAAAGTGTAACGTTAATTTAATTTAAGTATTACGATAATGTTTACTATTTTGTTTCTTTACTTTGTTCCTTTATTTCTGTTAACCTGTAATTAATGCAGAATAAGTACAAAAAAAAAACACTACTTTTTATATATATTTAAGAAAAAACTTAAATGTCAGCTACTAGGCTAACTTTCCCTATCTGTTACGCGGTCCTCTGACGTCAAGTCTGAAGTATGGTTTAGTTTTTATTTCCTTCCTTGGTTTCGGTATTTCTGACGCTCAAACAAGAAGCGCCTGATTATCAGTGCTTATACAAGTTACAGAAGGGTTGTTCTATCTTCTGCAGTAAATATTCACAAGTAAAATATTCTTCAATTCGAAACAACGAAGCATTTAAAAATTGCTCTCCTATAAAAAAAAAAACCCCAAAAACGTAACTTTATCATATCTTCTCCCTGCAGTCTTCGTTCGATAATATAATAATTAACTCGATGATCACGTTGCAAGCATAACAACGTTACCGTTTAAGAATTTTTTCAGTCACCGTCAAAGTTAACGGACCAAAGGACAGAAATGTTTCTTAAAAACACTTCGTACAACTTGTCCGATCAATCGAATAAGAATGGAAACTTTCACAAGCTAAGTGAATTTCCCGTTTAGTTACTTATACCACGGTCCCAGGTCGAACATCTAATTCCAGAAGCACCTCGAGAGGGTAGTCCCTGAAAATAAAATTACGAAGTAGTAACTTCCAACGACGATGGTGTCCAACCCTCATTCTTGGAAGGAACAGTTTCTGTATTTGCGCAGGCCACGCAATACCGCGGTGGCCATCGCCGTGCAATAATAATAATCGTAAATAACAACCATAAAGGATAGTCCGAGATAATGAACGACGACTAACTTCCACGAAATTGTATCCTGATAGAAGTGAACGAACTGCGAACCGTGGGGAAAATGAAAATAAACGATGGAGAAAGAGGGCGCGGAGGAGTGGGAGAAATCGAGCTGGAACCGATAGACGAGATTATAAATCCCGGTGGGTAATTGCAAATGAAGGGATGACATAAATCCTCCATTATTTGTGATAATCGCGGAACGATAGTCGCGAATGAGGCTACAGGATCGTAAATCACTGATGGTAACTGGTGTTGCGCTCTCTGTATCTCGATATTTAATCGACAACTTTTACGATTGGCAAAAAGTGTATCGGTTTGTAGAACGCGATGGCGTCTGTTGAGGATTGGAGCCATTTCGATTTATAAATGTCTTCTAACTTGTATCTAAAATTTATGAGTAAATTATAGTATTCATGGACTAGTGTTCCTCGGAGAATAATATTTTTTACAGCCTAATATCCTCGAATTGCATTTGAATCTTGAGTTTTAGAGTTCCTCAAGATTCTAATATTTTCCAAAGGTTTGGTATCTTTTGGATGTTGGTAATAATACTCGGAGAAAAATCATGGTATTCTCTGAATTTTAGTACGGCTTGGAACCTACCTCCGGAATAGAAATATTCTACGAATCTTAATATTACTCGGATCCTGGTATCCATCATTCCTTTGTGAAATGGTAGGATTCAAGGACTACTAAAGGAATCCGAGTTGTTCTTTAGAACTTCTTGAATCCAAGTATTTTACGAATATTAATATTCTTCGAAGCTTAATATTTCTTGAATCTGTTTCCCTCAAATCTTAGTACTCTTTAAAAAAAACCAAAGTATTCCTCGAATTCTAGTATTCCTTGAATCCTAGCATTTCATGAATTCTAATATCCTCAAAATAGTAATTTTCTCCGAAACCTAATATTTTTTAAATCTAAATATTCTTTAAAGGATTATAGTATTCCTCAGATTCTAATACTGCTTCAATCCTAACATTTCAGGAATCTCAGTATCCTCAAAATATTAATATTCTTCGACACCTAATATTTCTGAAATCTAAAAATTCTTAAAAAAAATCCCAGTGTTCCTCAGATTCCAGTACTCCTTGAATCCTAGCATTTCACGAATCCTAGTATCCTCAAAGTAC
>SMSQ01020248.1:0-14271 GCA_019453375.1 Ctenoplectra terminalis | reverse complement strand
AAAAAAAAATGGAATGGTTTGAGGATGAGTTGAATAAATAAAATACAGATGCTAGTGATTTTCCAGCAAAGAAGAACCTAAAAAGATATGAATAAGTCCATTGTTCGAGTCGAACTTTAAGAACGGGTTATGCGTGGGATTGAATCATTTGTAAAATTGATAATTACGAAGTTCGGTTGAAACGGTTAGTTTTCCAAGGAAGAATAATATTTTTGGTGGCGTCAGTAGGTTAAGAAACGATTATGTTCGCTTAAACCGGATACATCGTCCAGGATTGTTTGCAGGAGAACGTTTATTACCGAGAAACGTAATACTGTAAAAATGGCAGCGACGTATCGCGTCATGCGTGTTTACTTCTGCTTTTACCCATCTTTTATGTTTATCGCTTTTACAGATATTCGTTCCAATAGCGAGAATGTGCACGTTTCACTTTGTACATCCGAATTCGGCACGTTTTCTATTTTTATTCCTTATATTTATTCCAATTTCTGTAATTCCATAGATCGTGATTTAGCTGCGTTACTCCAACATCTAAATTCGTGT
Organism: Ctenoplectra terminalis; assembly: GCA_019453375.1. Classification (NCBI taxonomy): domain Eukaryota; kingdom Metazoa; phylum Arthropoda; class Insecta; order Hymenoptera; family Apidae; genus Ctenoplectra; species Ctenoplectra terminalis. Next base: position 13,728 of record SMSQ01020248.1, on the reverse strand, counting down.
TGTTTTTTTTATTTCTTCTTTTTTTCACACGACACCTTTTCGTGTATCGCGTCCAATAGGCAAGGATTTTACGGTACAAGTACAACGATACCAGCAATCTAATCTAATCGGTGTGATTAATCAGAAATTTAGAGTGCATCGATTAACTCGATAACAGGTCGATGCGATCGATCGATGATTTTCGATGAAGAAACAGTTCCAATTCGGTACCGAACGATTGAGTAAGAACGAAATCACGAATGTCTACGATTTCGTGTTAGTTTCATTTTCTGTTCATTTTTTTTGCCTCTTTCTTTCAAATAACAGATCAAGCATCTGATCGATAACAGATCGCTGAAACCTTATGAATCCGTAGAATGAATCTTAATGTAAATCGAGCTTTCGTTGAAAACCATCTGGTTTTCTTTCAAACAAATCTTCTAGTTACTCTAATTATAGTAGAAGTAATAAAAAAAAAAAAAGACAAGATAAGAAAATATTCCAAATATTTTCCTGCAAAATCGAGTCAGCTAAAATAGATCTAACGTGTAAAGAGAATTATCGATGAACCAAGGGAACGATCCTTACATTCACCTGAAAAAACAATTTACGTCTGCGCATCACCACGATTCGATTCACCGAAACAGCTTCTGAAGATCCACGAAAATTGTCTTTCCGGGGAACCGTAAAACGATCGTTGAACAGAATTCACCTTTTACGGTGGATCCTGGAAAATCGTTCTTCTCTTTATTGTTAAAAAAATAAGAAAAAAAAAGAGAGAACAAACAACTAAAGTTGTATCAAAAATAGAAGCAAAGTACCACGTTTATAAATTTCTTTCGCGTCGAGCTATGTTCTTCTCTTCAACGATCACGACGTCGAACGCAACAATGCCCGTCGAGCTAATGAACGCAAAGTGTCTCTCATCGAGCGAATTTTCGCAAACCCGATCGTTTCGAATTCCACGAAGCGAGTATTGACTTACAATTTTAGCACACGAAACAACCGATTTTCGTAAACTCGACGAGCGAACTCGTACGAAGCTCGTTTGGTGTGAATGGATCGATACAATATGGCGTAATTTTTCAAAATCCCTACAGAATTCTTTTCCAATCACGAATACTTCTGATGTAACAATTTTAATCCGCGTCAAAATTCTGTGCATTTTACTATTCGCGAACACCGCCACCCCTTTCTCAAATTTATTACGTAAACCGTAATTTGTACCGATTTGATCGATTAACACTGAACGTTTCACGCGACGGGGTTAACATCCTATGGAATCGAAACGATTAAGTGGTCGACCACCTGGCGGGTTTATTTTCGCGATATCGTTCTTATCAATGGAAAATTCGTCATCGATCCTCCCGAAAAAAAAGGAAGCCCTAAGCTCTCGCGCGAGCGCGTTAACAGCGAGAGGTGACTCATTGGCTGGCTCTCAGTCACGTGTAGTTGTTTCCACGTGTACGTGAGTGCATTTATACGTACACTGGTTGCACACAAGGAGGCTCGATTTACAGTGCCGTACAATATCGAGCTCGCTCGAGTTCGTTTGAAAAAAACGTAAAATTCCAGGTAACGTCGATAAAGCTTATCGTTTACTGATCTGACATAACGCGGATCGAAGGTTTCGCTTATCGTTCGCCAGTCGAGGTGAATCACTTTTACTTTCGAGTTGATCCACAACGATAGAAATAGTTGAGCGATCGTACGTTCTTAAAAATATCGTCGGTTGGAAAAGAATTATTCTGGCCGAAAGATTGTCGATTCGTAAACATGGTTCGAGTATTGTGGAATAAATTGATGCCGAGACGCGATGTGGATAAAAGAAATTCACGGGAAGATCGTATTTGAAAGGTAGAAACGCGTGATAGTTGTCTGGACAGAATTAGCCAACCAACATGGTGTCTGTTCTGTTGGAGTATTTATTTATTCGAAACGGAGTACACACGGATCTATTAATACGTTGGTGGAGGAGCAGACCTGCTAAGTAGGTACTAATTTTTACTACACGTGTGCGAAAAAATACACCAGCACGCGTTATGGCGAGACTATTATAATCGTGGTCACGTGGAACGAAGATGTGAGCTGCTTGGAAATTTTTTTTTCAATACTACGAACGCGAGGCATCGACGATTAGGATGTTCTAACGAAGAATTTTATTTTGTCCGTCGACGAAACGGAATTAAAAGTGCTTTCGATCTTCGAGCTTTGAACGTTAAGAAGATGATTAACGATGGTAGGGGTCTTTGACCCTGCCGCTCATTTTCGTCGCAGGAAGCTTAACAAGCGCGTGCTACCGAAATATCATGTCATTGTTCCTCGTGACCAAATAGAAGTTTGGTATTTTTCTTGGAAAATTTTAGCATCGAGCATATTCTTGAGATACAAAAGTTTCTAAAAGTATATTTACGGTATATCGGATATACGGTACCGCTCATGATTATTCAAACGACTTCAAACATCCATGAATTTGTATGTTTTAAATTTAAATTATTGAAACAATTACCATCAATTTTCAATTGATAGAAAAAAAAAAAAGTTTAACCGTGCTAACAGTGGCACAAAAAATTGATTTATCTTTTATAAGAAAATTAAAGTAAATTATAAAACATCTGTCGTTCGAATAATTATAATAAAATGAGACACAAAAAGAATTACAAAAAATTCCTCGCAATTTCATTGAATGGAACAATTCCTGCCAGTATGAGCGTACGTACCTGCTCGGTCGCGTTCGCGCAAGTACCTCAGCAAGTCCTCCCGATGACTCGTACGCTCACTCACTCGCACAAACAAACATAAACTCGTATAGAAATGCACGCACACGAACGCGAGTCCGGGCCGTGGCCTCGCGTCGGTAGTATGTACTCGTAGATCGCGATCGGGCGTTCCGTGGGGACGAACCGCTCAGTCTCAGCTCGTCGGCCGCCGTGAACGGATCTATCGAGCACGCTCGGTCGATCGCACGGTCAGCATCGTGTTTACTTCCGGTCCCTATCGTGGTAGCGCAGCGCAACCGGAAATGTTGACGAAACGAGCCAGGCACGGGGGACATCGTACCCGCGTGCCAACGCTCTCCTGAACACCATCAACCACAACTTCCTCGTTCGCGTAATCGAGGAGAACCCTTTTCTTTTCTTCTCTTCTCTTCTCTCCTCTTGCCTTTTACCATCTTTTTACTCTCTTCAACTTTCTTCCTTTCTTCTCAATTTTCCTACACTTTCTCTTCAACCTTTCTTCCGCTTCTCCTTTTACCCATTTTTCATCCATTTTTCACCCATTTTTCACCGTTCGTCCACCCTGGTCCTTCCGCTCGGTGACGGTCGCGTCCTCGAGGACGGTGCGCCTCGGAACGTAATTCGCCGGTGAGGACAGTGGTGGTTCCATGCGGTCGCACGTGGATTATCGTCGGCTGTTATCGGGATACGGAGTGCACGGGTTGGTGAACAGGCCTCGAACGACGACGACGGTGCGTCACCGGCACGGCTCGTGAGGCGGCTGTTGGTTTCGTCGTAAAGGCGAACCGGTTCGACCGATCGGGAAAGGTAGGTGCCTTTGACGATCTCCGGAGAGAACTCTTCGTTCGGACCTATTTTTCCCTTCTTAACCTACTGTGTCCTGTTTCTTGTAAATTCGTTTGTTATGATCGACGAGGTCGGTTTCGTGCCGACCGATCGATAAACGCGTTTGGAGCACGCATCAATGGTTATTGTTGATGTTATGGATCACTTGGAGGTTGGCGAATCTTGAACAGAGACTTGTCTTTTCTTTAATTGGACTGGATAGGGCTGCCGATGCTTATCTGTATGGTAGATCGGTGTAATTGCGAGCGTAATCGGGAACGTGGATAAGTGAGATCATTCTCGAGCGAGCTGAGATCATTCTGGACCGGCGTTAGGTTACCATGGACGCTTTCGGAGCCGTGGTTCTTCCGTGAGGCTTAGGAGGACACGTTGACGCGATCGATGTTACGAAATCACGTTGGTTCTCCTTTTTTTTGTCCTTCCTTTCTTTCGTTTCTTGCGTGTCGAAAGAGAGGTGTCCTACGAAGAGTGAATGGAGGAGTTTTGGAACCGTTTTTCTCGGAATGAGCGACGAAAGTGGGAAGTGTGAAGAAGTTAAAGCAAACTCGGAAAGAGTCGATTTCACCTACAGTCTTTGGTAGTGGTTTTTCGGATAGCTACGTTTACGAAACGATCGTGAAACGTGACAATACGAATTTCAATAGCGATCATCTTTTTATTACTAATCTTCGAGATCGCTGTGGGTCAGTCTCGATCAATGGAACGAAAGAAGTCTAACCAATAATGAAGCCTAAATGAAGTCACCCAATCGATAATACTACGTCATTGGATGTAATGAACTTAGACTATCAGACAGACCAACTTTCCTAACAATCATCGATCTCGAAAGCGCTCGATCGATCCCTACGTCTGTCGAAACACCTGTCCGTGGATACCGATATGGTATCAAAATATTTACACGTGGAATCGTTCCGAATTCATTCTATTTTTCTCGGATCTCCTCTAATAATTACTTACCCTAAATCTTGCTCGGTCAACAAATATAATTACACCTTGAGTAGTACTCTGAACTAATTTTAGCGTCGTCTGCTCGCACAAAGATAAATACCAAAGTTATAAGAAAATGTTTGAACAATTTCTCAGAAACTTCAAATCCGTTCTATTACCATAAAATCTAGCCAAATATAATCGTTGGGAACCATTTTTATCACCATCCACCGATCGAAACAATCTCCCAGAGTTCCTCGGTTGCGCGTAAGCAGTCCAAAGCGAGAGGAGCCGCGGAACAGAGGCAGCAGGTGCTGGCGCTACACCTGTCCGCAGGCCGAGAGAGCCCGGGCCCAGGTTGTGCGCGCCGCTTGCCGCTCGAAGCGTCGAATTCCACGGCGTTTACTCATTCCAAACAACGAACCCGAAGACTCGCCGGGGCCAGGAGTGAAACTCCGTGGCGGCGCTGCTAGCCGTCGGAACGGTGGAAGAAAGAGTGAAAGAGAGGGACCGGGCCAGAGCAGCCTCCTCACCTTCTAATATTAGTCGGCTGACTCACTACGATTCGATCCTACGGCGTCGCCGCGACGAACGGCGTCGTTAGAGTCCGTTGCCACGGCATTGACACGAAAGCTAACGCTTGGCCGAGTTCGCGCGGAAATCCGAGGATTTTCCGGACGAGTTTGCTCGTTAAACGTGTTAGATGCAAATTGGTTATTATTGGTTTCACGTAGATTGGTTGTTATCGGTTTGACGAGAACGCGTTGAATTTTGCGTGTCTCGAAACGGGTTTAACGATGGTTTCGGTCGAGAACATTGGGATCTTTGTTTGGAAAGATCGAAAGAGGGGTGTTAAGATTTGAGAATGTTTGTATTTGATAAGAGGGATTGGAGAATGAATGCTACGCGTTGATTACGGTATACTTGTAACGATACAGAAGCCAGAATCGATGAACGAATTTTTAGATCGGTCGAACATTGTTAATCTTCTCGAATCAGTGTCTATCTTTCATCGGAGCATAGTTTGCCTTCGTTTACCGTATTCGAAACCCGAATAAACTCCAGCGATACCTAAATCAGAGCAGATCCTTCGCGCGGAGCTCGCAATCTCGTTTGATCGCAGTTCAAACCAAGCTCGACACTTTTCCCTGCGCCGACATTGTGAAACAGCGATAACAGAAATCACGATTGCCCCTATAAAATCAGAAAATAAAGATCCACGTTTCGCTTAATTCTCTCAGCGTCACGCTAAGAACAACCGAAGTCGACGAGACTTTTCTCGCACCACTGTTTCCGTGAATTTCTCGTTCGAGCAAAGACAGCTCGATAAACAGACGACGAAAACGCCGCCGTTTTCCGCACGATTCGCGTCAACGAGAGCTCTAAATATATCGATGCACGCCATTTTGTCGATCATCGAGAACGTCCTCGAGTCATCCGCGATTTCGCGACGGCTAAAACGAAAAAGGGCGCTGCATGATCGCCGAGGCATCACGTAATGTCTAAGTTGGGCCAGCTTGGTGCTTGCACCGGGTCTTTCGTAACGTTTTAGGACCATTGGTCGTCGTCCAACTTCCAAATTAGAATAGCTTGCACTTGCGCGACAATGGCACGATAAATTTGGTAAATTTGTCGAGAGTGTCTTGCTTAGAATTTAGTAACTTGCAGGCTTCTATATGGAAGTTTCGAGGATTTTGGGATCGCGAGAAGCTTGTAGTATCTGCTTTTTACCTTTGCTGGGGTAAATATCGAAAGAATTGATAGCAGCAGCTTTAGTACCGAAAAGGAAGTTTCCATGCAATCTTTGTCGCTTTGTTCGATAGGTAGTTTATAATTTGTAAATTCATTAATATTATTAATTGGTAAATTATCGTACAAAAGGCCTCAAGATGCAGGAATCTCGTCCAACGGTTCTAATTCGGTTCGTTCACCCGTTAGTCGTACGATTTATCGTTCTACACCTGAAACGACCATGCAAAGCAATACCAAGGATAAGCGAGCAGACCCTTCGCGTTTCGCCGCGTTATCTGCAGCGTACACAGCGTAGATTACGAAGCGGGTTGTAACGGTGTCGCGCTCGCAAGAGGCCGGGAATGATTCTAATGCGGGCCGACTCGCATCGGCGAGGACGTGCTTTCACTCTCGAACGAACCACGCCGCGGCGTCGATTATTATGCAACCGGAGTCGCGGCCATTATTTCAGGTTCGCTTATGAACGACATCCTCCAAGGTTAATCGAGTCAATCGTTCGCCTCGATGCCAGTTACTCGCGCCTGATAAAGGATTAAGTGTCGCTTAAACGGACCCGAGACACGGTTACGGTTGTTACGTTGATGCGAAGCACGTGTCGCCATAGACGTTGCTTCGGCTACTGTTTTGTTGATAGGTAGGTTCATAGAATATATAAATGAAGAAACAGAAGGGTCTTAAAAAAATTATTTTAATAATAGGAGGATTTGTGAAATTCAAGAGGAATGGTGTTCAGAGTGAAGAATAGTTAAAATAGAAGGTTAAAAGAAATATAAATTATTAGGATTGGATAGATGCTAAATATCTTTTATTACATTCCAAGTTCTGAACGGAAACTCTTATCTAAATAGATTGCAGCTATAAATTGCGTTCAATTACGATTTCCATTTAAATAATTGATTAGAACTATCGCTTCGTTTAGCGATTACATAAGAATGAACCAGAAAGAGGAATCGAATTGATGCACAATACAAGTCTGGCGTGTTATGTACCAAGTACCAGCTAGACGCGTCGTGCTCCTGTTTGGTCGTAGATAATGACTGTTCGTAGCACCTGTGCAAGCCGTGGAATATTTTGGTCGACGTGATCTGCGTAAAGCGACCGCAAATACGGGGAACGTATTTCGGTTGCTTGACTCATCGTCTTCGTATCGCTATTTAAAAGCGTCGAACGTTACGGGCCGATGTATCGAATCCAGTATTTACCTTAGACTCGCGATAATTCCTCGAACGATTTAAAGTGTTTCACGCTGCCAAGATTCGCTTCTGGTATCATTAAACGTTGTCTCTTGGAATGACTTCTGTCAGTTCGCGGTGCTCCAACTTTCTTGTGAGAGAATCATTGTAACGTCCTAATCGTACCAGTAGTTCTATATTTGTTTTGGAGCATGGATAGTATGAACACTTAATTAATAATCACAGATCATATCGAATAGAATTAATTTTATTTTTCTGAGCAACGAATTTCATTTTTGGTATCAATAATACGAAACGTCATATCTCAGCAGAGCTCGAATTAATAACATTCCATAAATACCGTGGTATTAATTTAGAATTAATTTAACCGTATCTTAAGCCTCTTCCCTCTAATTAGTTTTCCCGATAAAAAAGATTGATACAACTTTTATATCCACAAATTAATACACCGTACGTCACAACTACAGCTCGCGAAATTCCCTTACAGACTATATTATACGAGCACGGTGCTCGGTTCGTTAATCCGTCCTATCTCGCGAAACTTTCCTCGGAACGTTTCACTCGTAAATTGACAGAGTTAACGAGCAGATATAGAGGCGGGCGTGCGGCGTATGTGCACGCCGCTTTATCTCGCTTGATGGAAGCCTAGCAATAAGGAAGCGCGAGATTTCATAAGCCATAGAGAACGGTCACAGTGACTCACTGATTAAGCGTTCCTCGCGCGGCTATCGAGAGATTCGTTGCATGGACCGCGATCGAGAGCTGTCGCTTTTCCATGCAAGATTAAAGGTCGCTGGCTTTCTCGCGATCCGTGTTCTTCTCCGCCTCGAGAGGTATCGTTGACCCGTGCGTTGGATCTGTCCTGGTTGCCAGCGATAACTCTGGCGAACACGAGACTTCTAGTAGCTACAGAGCTAGTTTAATGAATATGGAAGATTACCAATTTATGTTGTTTCATTTCTATCGGGGAATCTGTGATTTCTTAACACGCACCGTGCCCAAGCGTTGGCAGAGATTCCAGTAGGAAAATAAAATAAAATTAGAGAGAATCTTACTCGAGCGATATAACAAAGATTATCTTTCTTTATTCCACGTTTTATATAGAAACCACCGATAGCCTACAGTGCGTAAAACGTGTCAGTTTAAATCTCAATATACCTCTTACGAATCTCACAGAATTTTGACAAAGATCTTCCATCTAAAAACTTCTCCTTCTCCCAAACTTCATAAACATTTCTAAGCAAACCCAAAACGCCTCGGTAACTGGGTAACATTTGACGAGAGAGACCACCCTTTTGATCCGCAGCTACGTCTGGCTTGCGTCTCGATATAACCACGACTGACGTCAAACGCGTGCACCAGCTCCAACAACAACAGCACCAGCCATCATCGTCACCGATGTCGACTCTGGTGTGCTGCGAGCCGGTCTCGGCCGGACGTTCCCGGGACAACTTGAAGCTGGTTCTGAACCGCAGCCTCAGCGAGCCAGGACCGCCAGCCAGCGTGTCCACGTTTCTGTCCTCGCCAACGTCCACCGTATCTCCCAGCTCGTCGACGAGCAGTGGCGTGGATAGCTGCATCGCGAGCGACGGAACCGAGTGTAGCTTGAACGCAAGCGGAAGCAGCATCAGTGGTTGCAGCAGCTCCAGCAGTGGTACCGACTGCGAGCTTCCGTTATCCGACGTCCATCGCCATTACCACCATCTTCACCATCATCATCATTTCCATCAACACCAATTGTCCGCGTCGAAACGCTGCAAACTGGAGACCGTAAGTCTCCCAGCGAGCCCTTGTTCCGAGAATAACACCCTGCAAAGGCAGCTGGTGCTCCAGAGGACCAAAACCATAACCGCTGATGAACTGGCGAATCGTCTCCTTGGACGGGATCCTAGCGGTCCTGTGCTGCTGGACTGTCGTCCGTTTATTCTGTATAACGTGAACCACGTAACGGGCGCCATTAACGTGAATTGCTCGGATCGGTTCAATCGGAGGAGGCTGCAACTGGGAAAAGCGAGTTTGGCCGATTTGGCTACCACTAGAGAGGGAAAGGACCTGTTACGTAGAAGACACTACAGGGAAGTGGTCGTGTACGATGATTGCACCGATGATGTGGATCGGCTGCCTGTTCAGCATCCGCTGTTCCTCGTGCTCGTCGCACTGTTGGAGGATAACAGGGAGCCCGCTCTTCTTTTGGGTGAGTGATACCAATTTTTTATTATTTTTATTATCTTCATTACTTTTTATTATTTTTGTCGGGTGTTGTTAATTTAGATAACGGATTTTTGATTACACGGATTGTTTTTTTTTTAATGGGACGGGTGCTGTGCTTGTATTTAGATACAGTGGACCGGAAATGGATAATTTGGAAATATCGTCTCGTTTTATAGTAGCATTCATTGTTAAAAAATGCGCGACGACGGTTCTTGTTATATTCGTTGTTTGTTGTTTATGTAAGATCACGAGGGAGCGGCTGACTTTCGGAAATAACGATGATGCGATCGTCGCGAAAGTCGCTTCTGCGCCATTTCCTTCGCGCTCTTGCGCGAATCGTACCAAAAGTTTACGATTTTTTTTTTTTATACCGTGACGTTTTTACTTTTCTAGAAATCGCTTGTATTTTATTAATTATCAGTATTCGTTATTGTCTAATAATCTGCATGGAAATTATTATCGGTAATTCTGAAATTTTTTTTACGAGATAATTCATATTAACAAATTATTCTACAAAATTACAAGCCGATCGAAGCATAAATTATTAAGCTTCCGTTGGCTAGTTTCGTTGAAAACTGGCCGAGTATGAATCGAACGGAAAACTGAATGGAAAACGCGAAGGAAACGTAGGTGGGAAGATTGCGTATCGGTGGTGGCTCATGCTCTTCGTCGGTCTAGGCTCGAGTAACAGTACTCTGTACTCCACTAAACGCGTTTTCTCGCCTCGTTCCGTCGAGATACGCCGATACGTGCTCGTTTTACGGAATGCGGCTACTGGTGTATGTCTACGAACTGAACCACGATCCATTGACGGGACGTCGAGCATTCCGCGACGATTTTGTCATTGAACCTCCTTTCTCGGTTCATTTGATATACTCTCGATCGTTGTTTTAATTTTTTTTTCCTTCATTTTATCGTTAACTTTTTTTTTAATTTGACTTTAGTCGAAATTTCTTGAAAAAAAATATATAGAAAGATGTGACTAGTTATTATATAAGCTGGATAAAAAAAAAAATCGTCTAATTAGAGATTAAAAATTAGTAAATCGATAGAAATTTATCTGACTTCCCGCACGACACATTTACGGAGCAAAAAAATTGTCTCCGAGACATACCATTTTCTAATTATCATTTAGAATCTTTTTTTTTCTCTATCTCGCGAAACTCACCTGGCAATCTTTTATTTCACTTTATCAGTCTCTCATTATTCGTCACAATTTCTCCCATTAAATCGATTTCAACTGAATCATTCACAACAAATTCACCTCTTTCATATAAATCGCGTGTTGTTTAATCTACGACCAGTTTGCGACTGTCGTCACGAATTAGTCAATCGTGCAAGATTGATAGCGCTCGTATTTTTCCATCTCGCGTATTTCCCATCTCCACGCATCGTGGGTTTGCATCGCGAATCTAGCGATCCCGATAACAACGAAGCATGTTCCCAATTACGCGACACTGTCATCGAGGCAACTACGCAGAACCTCGCGTTAGTGTCGTCGAATAACACGGTGGTAAACATGATTCTATTGCACCGGGCTAGAGCGTGCGTCAATGACGCGCGTCATGAATGAACCTTCGAGATCGCAGCGAATTTTCCACTGTTAGTTTCGTTTCTATTCACGTGCATCGCGATGACTGGCGTTCAAATTTATGGAGGAAGGTCGTTTGGTACATTGAGGTAGATCGTGGGGAAAAATGGAAAGGAAAAGAGAAATTTGGTACAGGAAAGTGGTACGAAGACTAGCGAAGTACATCATTTAATTTTTGAGCAAGAGAAAATAATAACAGAGATAATAGAGAAATAATAAATTTTATTATTCCTCGTCATAAAGAGATATAAAACAACATTTTCTAAGGAAATATTTTAGCGCTCGATTAACCGCTAAATTAAAGTAACATTAAAAATCAAGAATAATCATGAATAATCGGTACCTAATTAGAGTTGTTAATTTTATTAGATACCTGGGTGGATACCACAATACCGTTCTAAATTGTTTAACTTTCCACTATCTCGTATACTTAAAGATTTATAACCATCGACGATTTCTAAAAAAAAAAAAAAAATTTAACTAATTAAAAAAATCCAAAACTCGTAAAAAAAAAGCAACAGCGTACGCAGAAACTTAAATTCCAGCAGAAAACCACGTGAAAGCTAACGGGCCAGCTGTTGCGGCAGAATTTTGCAATTCCACCGGTGTAACTTGTCCAGGTGGGGGACCGACGAAGAAGTCGGTGGCGGAAGGAGGGGTTAACTCGGCTTCGTCGAGAGACTTCCTCGTGGTGGCGGGTAACAAAGTTGCGGAAAGTGGCGGCGCGTGCACTAGCTGCGCGGCTGGTATCGCGATGTTCGGCGTTTGGCAAACGGAATCAGGGACGGGAGCCCGGTGGCATAGTGTAGTGCGCAAATTCTGGCCGACTATTCGCGGCGTCATCTCCGACATGAGTCATTCCTATGAATAGATCCCCACCTTTTGCCGCGGCCCGTGTGTATCGTCGGTGACTTCGGCCCGTTCGTCGCCTTTTTTCGCTGTCTTTTTCTGTCTCTCTCTCTTTCTCTCTGTTGCTCGTTCACTCTCGGTTAGGATCAATGTGTTTCTCACCTTTGGCGTTATTGCTCGCGTCATTTTCAGTTTTTTAATAATTTTTTTTTCCTTTTTTTGCCTTTTTTTTGCGAAACAGTATTAAGGTTTGGTGTGTGGATCGGTTCTCCGAGTTCTTTATATTTTTATTTTTTCGTTTTCGCGGTTAAATAGCTTTAGATTTTCGTTTTTATCGTAGCTCAGCAACAGTTCTCGAATCGTAAAAAATTTCGAAACGTCCAAAGTTCGGAGATCCTGTTCATCGGCGATCTTTAAATTGCATCTGTCAATCATTCCACAATAACGATCTTTTTCTCCCCATTGATCTTATGTTCTAATAAAAAAAAAAAAAAAAAAAACAAAAGAAATCAATTTAGACTCTTTCAGATCCGAGCAATCTTTTCGAAGGTCTCACTTAGTCACCGGCGATATTTTCGGTGTGTTGTTTTTTTTTTTTTTTTTCACTCGTCACCTTCGAGGACGTTTTTTTCAACCCACGCCAGGAATTTTGAAAAACCCATAAAAAAAAAAGAAGTCGCGTAAATTACATAATTAATCGTTGCACAATTTTCCATGACAGAGGAAACGTTTCAACGGTTTGCGAACAACGGAATCGGGCCGCTTATCGAACGGTCGTTTATCACTCGCCTTCGGAAGGCTGAAAGGCCTTCGCGAACGCGCGTGCACGTAAAGACTGCTTTTCACGAATGTGTACATAGCTCGAAGGAAAACGTTAGTGTTCTACCGAGTCTGTGGAGCGAATATTTGCGCATTAGCCGGGAATGCATACGCGGAATGTTGAATGAGAAAAACGCTCAGCCTTAGAATTATGAAAAACTGTGTGACTCACGCGTTCGAGCGGCCTTCTGCTTTCGACTTCCTTGCGTAGAAGTCGATCACGAGACTCGTTTCTAACTCTAGGGAATATTAACGAGCCTCTATGGTCCAGAAATGGACGATCTTGGAAAATGAGACGCGCGAAGGAAATTTCTAAAAAAACTTCTTCGCGAGCTTTATTTAAGAAACAGAAAATAAACATTCCAGTTTTGGAAATCTATTTCTGATATTAATAAAAATCCGTAATAAATATGAAAGGAAAATAATTCTCAAGGAATGTTTGTTGATAGAATACGGAGGCGCCATCGTGCTCAAAGATCGTAATATCGCGAAAATAAAAAAACAGTTTCGCAGTTAGTTCACGGTCAAAAAAATAGACGATTTGGATCGTTTGAACTTGATTCTAGAACCACTTATAGATTATACCCCGTTCGATCGTTATTGATCGTTCGATCAGCGAAAACAGCACCGTGATAACCGATTACTCGCAAGGTGGACATTGACGGATGCCATTAGATAGCGTACCAGCATTAATTAATCGTTATCCACGGGTGATCGAAATAGCAACATATTTTGCGAACCAGACGCGGTTCACGTATCTTTCCTGTCCATCGTCACGAATCGGTTGAAGTGGAAATAAAATCGATGGAATTTTGAAAGGTTG